>JAAEAF010002003.1:0-146990 GCA_011037195.1 Triatoma infestans
GCGTCAAGTTGGTACCCTTGTACTTAGTGTCTTTAGTTCAAGAGTATTTAGATAAGCATAACCTCAAATGTATTCAGTTAACAACTATGGCGAGTCCGCTCGAGCATTTCACCTCGGAGGAACAACGCTCAGTGATGAGATTTTTAGTTGCAGATGGTGTCTTAAAGGTAGTGAAATCCTAGAAAGAATGTTGAAAGTGAACGGGAATGATTGAACCGTTGGAACCTTTACAAATGGGTGCAACAGTTTAAAAGTGGCCGTGTAAGTATCTGTGATGAGCAACGAAGAGGACGACCGTTGAAGTTGCAACCTCCTTCTCTCTCCGAATCTCAAAGATCAACGAATCATCAACAGCCAGTATTACAGTGATATGCTCACAAACAAAGTAAGGCCTTCCATTCGAACGAAACGTCGTAGACACTTGACTAAAAGCGTGATTTTGCTTCATGACAACACACACCCACACACGGCACAGTTAACTCAAGAAACACTTCAAAAAGTGAGGTAAAAGAAGCTTCCACATCCCCCTACAGTCCCGACCTCACCCCGTCTGACTTCCTTTTGTTTGGACCCATTAAAGGGGGGAACATTTCAACCAACAAGAAGTTAAAGTCAGGTGCAAAAGTAGCTTCGAGAACAATCCAAAGAATTTTATGCCAGAGTCACACAAATTAGAAGAACGATGGGACAAGTGTATAAATGTTGCTGGGGGACTATATTGAAAAGCAACCAAAGTTGTGTATTGATTAAATAAATCGTTTTAGAGCTACAGCGATTTGTCTCGTTACTTATGGAATGGCCTTCGTATATATAATCCACTTACTGGAGTTTAAGTTAATTTAATCAAATTAAAAGTAAAGTAATGCCTACTTTTTCAGGCAGGCTTAACGTCCAACCACCAAATTAGGTGTCGTAGACGGAGGGCGGAAGCACATACTTTACTATTAACATGGTTTTTTGAATGAATATAAAATTTAGCAATGATACGCGGGACTCCGTTTGCGGACCTCCCAGTTATAAGTCCTTCTCATAAAACACTATACCAACACTCAACCGTTTAATAAAATTAAAGTCTCATTATTAACTGGGGCGTTCAGCCCAAATTACCATTATTCATTCCAAACTGTGTAAGTTATACATATATTCCACTAAAATTACATAAACATCAAATCCAGCATATTAGAAAAAGTAAGAACATAGTAATATCCTTTAAAAGCAGATACTTAAAATATTGATTTTTTGAAGCAAGTAAAAATTTCTTTATGGGAAGTCCTTATCACCCGTACTTGATTATGATTATGCTAACAATTCTAAAGCATCGAAACAAATTATAATTACATTTATTACACAACGTAATCAGCATTTAATTAGGGAACCAAGTAGCTGACATGGATATCTGAATTGACTACTTATTTTTAAACGGAAATATAGGACAGAAATGCTATAAAAATGAAAATCAATAATATACTGGAGGGTCAACTAACAAAAGACAACTATGATAAACATAGTGGGTCACATTATTACACAGGTTGTTGACCTTTATACTAATAATACTGTTTTCATTTTCATTTAGATTTTTAGCGCAGCTACTATAAAAATAGTACAGAATATATTATTAAAAGTACAGGACAGTTATTTGTTGTTTTTTTTTTAAATAATATTTAAAGACCCGTTAAAATCTAATTTTTGTTCGTTATATTAGGCAATAAACTTTCATCATAATGAATTTTTACCTATACGAATTGTTTTTTCTTACCATGTGTAAGAGAAACTAACAACGTAAGAATTGACAATTTACCTCAAAATGTTGAAGCTTCTAAAGCAATTCAACTCCATCCAGAAAATTCATTTAAGTATATTACAAGGCAAGCAAAAATTGAAATACTAATAAGAGTGTGAGGGAAGAGATTAGTTCATTGATAGAGCGCTAGACTAGCACCACGGAGTTCCCGGATTCAAGCACTGCTCTTAAATTTTATATTCCTAGGAGCCCTAGAGCTAATAAAATGATGTGTGCCAGTGATTAGGATAGTACTGTCTGCAAGGAGAGAACATTGTCCAGAGGTTGGCACTGCAATGAGAAGGCCACGGGCGCTAATGGTCATAGATGGTGACACGCAGTAAACAAAAAAGAAAAAACTAGAGATTTTATGTAATTTACGTTTTTCACTGATCGCTCAACTAATTGTAATGCACTAAGTGACATCCTCCTCTTGTTAAAAGACACTGGAAAAAATCCAAATCACTCAAAGATTCGCTTAACTAAATGGCTGCGGTAGTTCATAAAACATAAATGAATAATATAAACCTCTTAGGCCATATTTTCAAAATTTTGGGCAAAGACAATCCACTAAAGTTAAAATAAAATATCGAAGTTTTAAATATTAAGAAGTGAACAACTATTTTTAAGAAGTGAATTATATATATATATAGTTAATATAAAACTGCTCTTAAGCCTAATTGTATGTCTGATTCCATTTCACGCACTCCATTTAAAATTACAGCCTCTATACTACTAATAAATGTCCAGAATATGTTTTGGGAGATAACTTGATTTCATATTCGGCAACAGACATTTGGAAAGAGGATATGAATTTATGAGTCACATGGGAATCGTAACTGGTCCGCCATCACCAAAGGTGAGAGGGGTGAAACTCCAACTAATCGTTTGCTTATCTGCATAGATCTAAACGATGTTTTTGTGTATGTATATGCCCCTTTCTTCACTCTCTCTCTGTACGTGTACGTGTGAAAAATCTAGATCGTAAAAACTAGATGGAGACCATAGTCAACAGGCGTAAAATCAATTACCTCTGCAAGGCCAATATCTTGGCGTGATACTGTTTACAGTAGTGTCAAGGTAAGTGTTGTTGTATTTAAATAACCAAAAATACTGCAAGATTCCTAAAAATCTAGTAATAGGAAATTTTGTGGAGATAAAAGCAGATTATCAAGAATAATTGCTCCCGCAAGCAAATCAGCTCATGTTACTTTCGGATCAGCTGATAGGGTAAAACAAAATCCCCTGTTAATTAATGAAGCGTGACCAATAAATTAGAATATGGCGGGTTACTAGCTTGCGTTACCCTTAAATAGTAAAAAATCTGAAGCATAAACTAAATTATAAATTGGAATCACAAAGTGCTTTATTTAGTGTATATTGCACTTATTAGCTAATTATTAGCTATAAAAAAAAAAAGGGTTCACTCAACTATACTAGTATATTGAAAATTGATCAAAAATAACAAATAAATAAAAAAAAAAATTATACTTTTATACCATAAACTTCCCGAATATATCCTTTGAAGTAACATACAATAAGCAAAACATTCTGTATGAGCGGGCTGCAGTAACGTTTCCTTTTATATGGGAAAAATATCTCATCATTTCTTATTATGTTGTCCGCTGCTTAGTTATAATATTGATCGTATTTATTACATTCTATACTTATTAACTTGCATACTAATGATATATCTTTATTTTTATTTATAATATGTACTGTATTAACTTTCATGCTAAATTCAAATGAATAAGTGTAAATAAAGTAAATATTCCTAAAACGACTAATTAATCTTAAGGATTTTTCTTTGGAACAAAATATAAGTCATTCGTTCATTTAAAGAGATTCAATTGTCAATGACAGGGTTAAAATAAACAAATATTAGTTGCATGGTCACCCTCACATGGTGGTCGAGTGGTTACCGCACTCGCCTTTGGTGAGAAAATTCAAGGTTGGATTCCCTTGAGGGCAATGTCGGTGTTCATCCAGCATTGTGAGAAAAAGTGGGTAGCTACAGATCGTAGTGCACTTAGCAAGGTCAGAACTAAACGGCAAGCTAACTGCAGCGTGCTTAGCATACGCGGTCCAATAAAAATCGCCGCCTGGCATGGGCAAACCTTGATACCTTCTTGGGCTGTTGCATCATTGTTTTTTTTACTTATATAGCTTGACACAATAGCATCCAAAATGATTTCTCTTTCTACTGCAACAATGCTACCTGCTATTTAAAAAAAAAAGAGCAATTAAGGAATCTTATTTCATCTTAAAATGAAGCATCAAAATAAATTTGAACTAAAAAAACTAAATCATTACAATATTCTTTTTTGTTTGTAGGCATTAGCGCCCCCACCCCCGGAGCCTTCTCATTGCAATGCTCGCCTCCGCGCCAAATTCTCTAATTACAGACAAAATATACTGCCCACCACCAAATAATGAGCTTTTTTAAAGTCTATCGAGGAAGAGAGAATCTCCTTAGATTTATGCAGTTTAAGGACTCGAATCCGGGGCCTTCGCATACAAGTTCATGCTAGCATTCAGTCAATCGTCAATCCCATCCTTAATATTCAATAATAAAAGATACTTTTATAACAGTCAAGTTACGCGAACAATTTTTCACTAAAACTTCCGGGTTAAACTGATTTTCTTGAAACTTGGAATTCGACCAATGTAATAACACCTTGTTGTATTATATAAAGTAGAAACATAATTGTGCTGAAATAGCCCTTTAGTGGGCTGCTTAACGTTCGCTGGTACACTTTGCCTTCTTCTTTGTAAGATCACTGTTTGCGTAACTTTTTATGGACCCATTCGACTGAGATTTCCGTACCATCGCAGCTTCAGAAAAAGCATTCTTTCTCATTTCTTGCCATACTCATTGGCTTTCTACAAGGTCAATCCTCTGGTTCAGTCATTTGCTTACAACGCTGTAAGAAATCAATTTCTGCAATGTTATCCTAAAAAAAAGCGTTTTCGAAGTGTTAAATGACTTTTAGGCTTCATTTTATGTGGCTAATAAGTAAAGATTGAAGAAAATTGCTGAAGCTATTTTCGAAAAGGATGACAAAAACTGTAAGTGAATCAATCAATAGGTAGTACTGCTGGTTTATGATTTTGACCTGAACTTTCGGATCGGATGTGATGTTGGAATATACTTAAAGGAAATATCAAGTTTTTTGTTTTCTATGGTTTTTTTACCATAGGGCGCCATAATGTCAAGAGACACCATATTGTCATCACCTTCCCTCAAACACTAATTTAATTAATTTAAAAATGATGAAAAAATGTAATTTACTTACTTATTTTTAACAGATTATAACTAGGCATTTTACTGTTAGAGTCTTGCTTTTTTACAAGAGATAGCACAAACTGATTGATTTGAAATAAATTAGTCAATGATTTAACTTTGAACTCTGACAGTTGATGATGTAATTAGACCTACCTCTCGTCTGCGTTCTACATGAATATGTACTGTTGCCGGCTGTTACAGCGAACTTTACTGAGAACTCACTTTCTTGTTATTTTACCAAATTTTTATTTTTCAATTTAATTGAATTTTATGAACTATCGTTCTCTATTAATTAGTTGATTTATTTCAGGCACAGTGTTACTGTGTTACTTTGCAATTAAAATTGCAGTTTTATACAATCCTTTAAACCTCTTCCACGCACACGGAGTAACTGTAATAAATTTTTTACCTTTATATCTATCCCGTGTCTAAAATAGATAAGGCTAACTGGCGTCTTAACAAACCCCAAATCTTATTTATAATATTGAAAAACATTAACAGTTACAATAAAACCTATTTTATCAACAACAAAAATGATCCATAAATAAAATAAAATGAATTAATTTACGAATAAAATCCATTTAATTACGATTTTGTACCCTCTAAAAATGCGAGTAGTACGAGAATATTTTAGGGTTCTCGATTTCATTAAGTCTGATAGGCTGTGGGTTTTTTTTTTTTTTAAATAATTGGATATTCTCGCAAAACAAATCAAAAATTTGACAAAAAACTTTTCTATCTGTGCGCTGCTCCACAGGACCAAGAATAATTATTACATTATCTGAATTTACCACTTCAAACATTTTTAGTTTCCTGTTGATTAAGCTCATGCCCCATTCTAACCGTGCCAGCTTTATTACTTGCGTTCTGCTCAGTCCGGACTAAAACCTATCAGAGCTATGCATGTGAAATCCAAATTATATTCAAACACTGATTTCTGGTCAGACATTTATTACCACTCCACCAAACAGTGTGTTCTTCCTTCAATTAAAATTTCTGATGGCTGGGCAAACCATCCGCATTTAAGCCATAGACTGACTACTTTCCTGGCCGCCTTATTTACTTCTTACTGCCTGATACTCCAGGAATCTACAGAAATCTAAAAAGACTTTGTTTTCAACAATTTTATAATCTTAGTTCCCCTAACTCTCTATTCATATAACTGGGAGCCAGCTTATCAGATTCTTACAACAAGCTGATCCTCCTGAGAAAAATCTGCAAGCACTAGAATGTTGTTCAGTGAATCAAACAATAATGGAACTTGGCAGATGTGAAATCTTCGGCGTTTGTAAGCGTCGAGAACATTAAAAAAGTCTTATTGAAGATTACCCCTCACTGGAGATGACAGGCAATCGGGACTTCGATAGTTTGTTGAATCAGTGCATACATACGCTCTTGGAACTATGCCTGCGAGAAAATAAAGAAGTCTCCTTTATTTGGATTCCCGGTCATGTAGGGATAAGAGATAACGAATCTGCCGACAAAGCTGAAGAAGCGACATCAATGACTTGTAGAGACGAACGTGTCCTTGCAGTCGATTGGAAAGCTTTTCTAATAAAACAAAATCTTTCCAACTGGGAAAAGGAATGGCAATCAGTGCAGCTGTTAAATAAACTAAGGAATATCAAAGCGTACCACAAAGAAATGGTCAACCATAAATCGAGAGTCTCGGCGAGAAGAAGTTGTCCTAGCGAGGAATGAGACTCGGTCACATGTTAATACACAGCCACTTATTCCAAAGAGAACCTCAGCCGGTATGCAGCGCTTGCAATACGACATTAACGCTCCCGCATATTCTATTGGAATGCTCCAAATATGTAAACGCGCGGGGAAAGGTAAAGTTGCCGACCAATCTTACAGATCTATTAGGAGACAATGAGGGCAATATCAATAAGACTTTCGAATATCTTAGGGAGGTTCATCTATTTCATTTTTTGTAAAACTAGCTGTACATATGTATGTGTTTAGTTGTTTGCTGGTGTCTTGTGTATAGGTATTTATTTTATAAGTGACATAAGGGAGTAGAGGAACATGATAAGACCTAGATTGTGGGTTTGCTGTAGAAATTGTTAGTCTGGTGGGTACGGATCCCGGATGCATACCGATGGGTCCTTACAAATTAGAAACAGGTGCAAAGGACCATAGCTGTTGTGCACATAAAAAAAATCCAGAAAAAAAAAAGACTTATTAAACTTGCCACCTTGATCTATTTTATTTTGGTTCCGATTAAACATTAATATTTGTCAAGGAAAAAATAGGCTCTGCAAAAGTTGTATAATATTTCTGTATGAATGAGTGTTAAGATGGTGAGCAATTAATTAATTGCCGGTTGGGTTCCCTAAAACTAAGTACCTGTATCAATCTGTTATTAAATCTGCGGACCCTCTATACATATGAATGTTTGCTGGGGTGACTGTGTAATGTGGTAGTTCAAGTTTCGCCAAGATCTATGAAGAATTGACAAGTTTCCCTTTACCACTTAGTGATTAATGATTGCTTAGTGAAATTCTAGGACTGAATTTTTGGTGTTTCAACAATTTAAATAAAAATACATAAAAATACCACAATTAAGTAGGTGAACCTATTTGTTAACGAGATTTCCATATTTAGTATGAACAAGTTTTATAAAATATAATAATTAATCAATGTTAACATTTTTGTAAATTTTAATATATTTAAAATGATAAATTAGTTTAATATAGGCATGTGTACATAAATTGTACTACACCTAATATGGAACATTACGACATAAATGGGTAAAACGTAAAACAAAAAAAGACTACTGATACACTAAAATAGTACGAAAGAGTTAAGTTATATGATCCAGTAGTTTGGCTTTATGAAGAACAAAACAGTTGCAGTTTACTGAGCTTCTTGTTCCCATAAGGTGGATTATTCAACCCAAACCCATTCAATCCCGTGGGGAAATCTCTTATATAATACTAATCGATTTAACATCAAATTATAGCCTCCACTGATGGGTTTCTAAAACACAATGTACGACTAAAATTTTGCATACTTATTGATAAAAAATTAAAAATGAAGAAAAATACTTTTATTTGCTCTGCTACTTAGTTGACTGTTAATTAATATTAATTGACTGTTATGTCTTGTAAATATGTCCTGGAATAGTTTCAGTTTTAGTCGTCGAGCTTGTTTTCTGTACGAGTCCGGTGGTCTGTTCCAGCATCCGTTGTTTATAGTTTGTTTAGAAATTAGTGGGAGACCTGTCTACAAAATTCTAGGATTTTTTTGATATTTCCAGCTTCTTGTGGGTTTATTCGTGCCATATGAGAACCACAGTATTCCAATTAAAAGTGGAATAAATAAATTTATATTTAAAATATAATGACGTTGGCAATGATCTATCAAATAGTAGCGCCAACTTAGTATTTCTTCTAATCAGGTCCTCGAATATTTGTGTAAACTCAAAAATTATACATTTCAAAAGAAATATAGATTATAAAATATTCTATGTAATGGTACCGCAAAGATAATGGAACCACAGCAGAGAGAAGAGAGGCCCGCCTCTCTGGTTAACAGAGACTACTCTCTGACTTAGGCAGGCTAGATTGGGAGAACCTGTGCATGTAAGCCAGTGGGAATCTATCTAGAGGATATCTATCAGATGCAACCATACAATGGTACATCGCATCGTTCATATCTTTACTCACACCCTTCATTCTAACATTTTCATTATTAAGTCCAGTGCAGTTAGTGTAAACTTAGCTACATTATATCAGTGTCTTCATATCTCGTTCATTTAATCAAACCTAATTTCTCTCCTCAACCACTCCATTATATTCTATTTGTAAATTACATAAAATTAAAGAGATGAATTGATGGTGGACACAATTAGCAGCAGTATACAAACTACAAAATTATCATAAACACAAAAAAAATTAAACAGTAAATAAATACAGTGTTTAATAATTTAATAATCCAATGTTGGTAAACCTAAAAAGTAGTTTACTTTTCCAAAATATTATATAACACAAAGATTTATAATAGGATTGAATAAATTTCCTTAATTATACCACTAGGAGTGTATGAAGAGGCAAAAGAGGTTATTTTCAAAGTTAAAAAGTAAACAATGTGTAAAAGAAGATGCCTACAATACTAAACTATAATATATATACAACGAAATGAAATCTTTGTTACCTTTTTGTAATCTTTTAACTATAAACAGTTTTAAAAATAACAACAAAATGGAAAAAAACAATCTTAAGCTACACTAATACCCTACCTGGCTAGCTTAGAGTATTGTTATAACATAGGCATATATTGAAACAAATCCAATTTATCTTTTAAAACACATTTCTCTCTCTCAGAGGATCAGACGTCAAAACTTCCTGCTTAAAAAAAAAAGAAAAGAAATAGAATGGAGAGAAAAAAAAGGATTACTGTTTAAGCTGCTACTAAACGAGCCAACAAAAAACAGAACTATAAGCAATGATGAATATATATACAGTAAAATAAGGATTTATTTTTAATACCATGTGTGGCCTTCATTATATATAGATTTACATATACATGCCGTCATAATAATGAAATAATATGGATCATTATTAAAAACAAACACCCGTAAATATAGAAAATAATTTTAAAAATGAATGGGATCCATCTTAATTCTTGTTAAATACTACTATACAGATAATTTTCAATAGAAAATTATTTTAAACCTTGTCTTAAACTATACTGTCTAGTCCAATGATAACCATCAAGCAATCTAACCACTAAACATCTATCTAACTACCCAACTATCTAACAATCTAAAAATTGAATATTATAACTTTTTATTAAACGACAAATATTCATTTATCAAATTGTCAATTAGTTGTAATACTAATATTATATATTCAATTTTTTTCCCTGAATGCGTTGGTCTAGTGGCTAGTGAACTAGCCTTTGGTGCGAGAATTGAGGGTTCGGTTCCCATGAAGTCAAAGTTGGTGTGACAAAGTAGGGTCCGGAACTAAACGGGGAAGGAATCGCAGCGCGCTTACCATACGCACCGCAATACAAATCGCCGTCTGGTAAGCCTTGGCCCTTCATGGGTTGAGGCGCCATAGGTTTATTTGTAAGTAAGCATAGATCAGACTTTAATTTCACAAACGAAGCAAATATTTTTTATTGACATGAAATAGTGCTACAATTTGAGGTTGACCATTGCTGGAATGTTTATAACAAAATGGAAGAAAGCCTTGAAGATGGGAGGTAAATCTAAGAAAATATTTGAATAAGTAAATAAAGTAGAAATGGGGAGCGGGGAATGTCTTCTAGGTGCTTGTCTCTCACCAAAGCTATGGTGTGTATGCTGTCATGGATGAACTAATAACCATGATGAATTCATCAGTGCAAGCATATGGTGCTCTGATCGATGATGGTGTCATTTTATTGTTGGGACGATAACTTGACTATTATTAAGAACTTAATGCAATGTACCCTCAACAGGTTATATGATTGGAGTCAGATAAGGGTCTTCTTTCAATTCCAGTAAAACCCAAATGAGTTTATTTACTCATAGAAAGAAGATTGTAGGATGAACACCTCCTAGATTATTAGAAACTTCTCCAAATCGGTGAAGTTTCTTGGAGTAGTCCTCGATAGTAAATGAAATTTATCGGAACATGTTAAGACACAGCATCAAATAACAATAATTTTCATCTTGGTAGGTCGATGAATTGTAGGTGAGAATTGGGGAAATACTCCCAAGATAATGTTATGCATTTATTATATAGTTATTAAACGTAACTTGTTATATACGGCTGTATTGTAGTGGCCTCCATTGAGATGAGATCCGTTGCTTAAAGATATTCAACGCTTGGTCAGGGTCAAAAAGTACAATTTTTTTCCATTTACAGTTCACACTCAAGTAGATAATTCAATAACAGTATTTTAGAAAAGTGACTGAACGAAACTTCCTTGCTTATTATATGAGAAAAAGACACAACAAATGATACAAACCTTCTTTAATTATAAACACAAAATCAATAAAGATTAAAACAATTGCTATTTTGTAAAGCAATGTTTATATTGAAATTTGTGAAGCCCACATATTCAAAAGATAGTGAAAATTTAATTTAAAATCTGGTGAGAAAAGTTTTTTTTTTTTTGTTATAACATTATCAAATTTTCTTCATATGTAATTCGTTAAATAAGTCGACAGAACTTGGTATTATTTTATAGAAATCGCTCTTTCTTTTCATTCAGAATGTCTCACTTTCACGAAAGAATATCTCAACTAAAGTTTATATATGTTTAAACAATTACATTAATACCAAAATGTTCTTCACTTTTTTTTTTTGCATTTTTTATTAAATGTCTATTACGTTTAGAAAAATCCACTAGGTGGATCACTTACACTAGGTGGTTAAAGGATGCAACTAACTATAAATGGTAGTTCTGTATTTTTCTATTGGTCGAGATGACTACCTTATATTTTTGTTGGAAAAACGATATAGCTTTATCCTCCGCATCTTACTTGGCCCCAAGCATACTCCCGAGAATCTTGACAAGAAGTTACGGTTAGAATATATCACTAAATTTCAGAATAGATCACGCAATTTAGAATCTTATGAAAATCAACGAGATACTACACAAACTACAAAGCAAATTCATCTTTTATCCTTATAAAAAACATCTTGAGTCTGTTGTTTTTAATTATATTTTTACTTTAGATATTTCAAAATAAATTTCAAAATCTTCGGTTTTTGCAAAAAAAAATTGTGTTAGAAAAATTGATATGAATTAACGTATATTACGTTAATAAACGTATATTTGGACAACGATAAGACTCCGGTAACCTAGAGGAAACAGAAAAAAGTATTTGATAAATGATTTGGAAAATATAATATTAATATAGAATAAACAATAATTGGGAATTTCAGGGTTATTTTAAGGAAGGGAACAAAATTAGTTTGGACGAACTTGTGTGTGGTTTAAAGGAAGAATTTAAAAATAGTATGATGGTAAGGGCCCAGAATTCCACCTTTCATTCCTTGTATAGGGAACTGAGATTGGACTTTGGCGATGGTCACTATATATCGGACGATAACAACCTACAATGATCCAAACAATAATGAAGTTACGAGGGGAATTATTATATTTAAACTGAAATGTGAGTTGGCCGGTTGAGGCACATCAATGTGCCTTATGCAACAGGAAAGAATCGGAGGACACATATCACTATGTGGCTGTGTGCCCCGCCCCATATTAAAAGATATTAGGCGGAGGATTTTTGGAAGGGGTGTGCTCTCACAGACTGAACTAATAATGTTACCTAATGGACAGGACTAGGAAAAGTTATACCAGTATCACCTATCTGCTTTTAAATATAGGAAATTTTTGGTGGAGGAATTTAATTCTTAGATATTAATCTCTTTTTACAAATGTATATATTGCAATTCTGCAGATGAACCAAGGTTCATGCATTGTGTTGTTTGTATCAAAAAACGGAAAAAATGTAATTTAATGTAGTATTTTTCTTAATAAACACATCATCATCATTATTATTATTATTATATAGAATAAACAATATTAATTATCATTATGGTTTTTACTAACTTTAATTAAATGATTTACGAAAATATATTGTATAATCATATATAAAAATGAATGTGTGTCTGTCTGTACTCGATAGATTCAAAAACCATACATCCAATCGCCGTGAAAATTTGGGAAATTATTAGGTATATCCCTGGGAAGGTTTTTGCAAATTTTTTTTAAAATCAGAGTTCTACGTGCTCCAGAACAAATATCCCCAAATTATCAAAATAACATTTAATTAGTAATATTTGTTAAAAGTGTAACCATGGATAAATTGAAAAATTAAATTGTTACTCATGAAATTTAGTCATAGAATTTACTTTTATAAAGCAAATTAAACTGTAAAAAATAACATACCCATAATAACAGTTGCAATAAAAATAAAAATACAAATCAAAAATATTATTGATTTCCAGCTGAAGAAAATAAAGCAAGGCAAGAAAGAGATCGAGTTCACACTGCTCTTGCTCGATCATTAGAAACGAGTGAACAGAGGCAAGCAAGGCATCAAAGGAATCGAATTCGCAGGACACAGACAAGACGAACGATACATACTGATTTGAATTTATGTGGTTTCAATTACAATCCCCTTTACATTTACAGTCTTCATCCAAGTGTAATTATTGGAAAAATGGATAAAAAGTGTGCGTATTATGGTGCTCAAACATTTAAAAATGAAACACCAGGTATGTGCTGTGCAGGTGGAAAAGTAAAGTTACCAGACTTGCGGTCACCACCTGAACCATTATTAACTTTAGTATCAGGTGAAACAAGTCAATCAAAAAATTTTTTGAAAAATATACGCAAGTACAATTCATGCTTCCAAATGACATCGTTCGGAGCAACGAATATCGTTAGCGCAAATTATATGCCAACATTTAAAGTACAAGGGCAAATTTATCACCATGCTGGATCACTACTACTCTTGCCAAATGCTGATCACAAATATCTTCAGATATATTTTATGGGATACTGACAAACAAATCAACAGACAATGTCAACTGAATATGAGTACTGAACGAGAGATTGTCGCTGAATTACAAAATTTGTTTGAACAACAAAATGAATTAATTAAATTATTTAAAACCGCCATTGAACAAATGCCATCTGACGATTTCAAAGTAATATAAAGGCGGTCATCCTTTATGTTTATGCAGAAAACGGACAAAAAAAAAAATGCAGTCCATTCACTAGCTTCACAATAACAAAGAGACTTATAGTTAAAAACATTTTTTCTTTCTGTCCTTTCAGATCACAGCAACGCAAAGTAGGGTATTAACTTGAATGGTTTGTTTTCTTGCTGAATCTATGTTAACTATAATACTTCTATTTACTTCCCTAATAATTAAAATCAGATTGAGCCACAGCGAAGCGTGACCGGGTTTAGCTAGTTATTTATAAAAGAAGCGGAATTTCACATGGTTTTCTGCAAAGGAGGCCGTTCTAAATTTTAAATTTTTGTATTTCGTCATAAAGTAATGATAATTTTAATATTCTCATAGGGCCATAACATAATATATTTATAAATGGATAACAAGAAGATAAAAAATGATTTATAACTAACATTGATAACGTTAAAGTTTTTTATTATTTTTTTTTTTTGCTGAAATTTAATAAAAATGAAACTAACTGCATCCTTGCTAAAGAAGTCTTGTATTTAATTTTAACTTCTCTAGGTTTCTGATTAACGTCAACAAATAAATAAATAAAAATAAATTGAAAAACATAATCTTTTGAAAAGAAAACATAAAAAAAAGGCTGTTTCATAGGAACTCTAAAATGGCCTAAAAACTCGTAAGCGACATTAAATTATTTGATCACAAAATTTAAGGAAATTGATTACGTTTAATATTTATATTTTAAACTTTTATTACATGAACTTACTTCACAAATGCAATTTTTAGAATATACTTTCTTAAACATGAAATTCTACGTTGGGCAAAGAAATAATATACAAAATAAAACTAAAAGAAAAAAAAAAAAAAGGGTGTGAAACACTCACTGCAGTTTACAAAAATTGTAATTGACAAAATTTTTTAATTAGTATACCAAATTCAATGACAAATACGAAATATAATTCTTCGGTGTTTTTATGGAGAAAATCGCAAAAACTAAAATAAAAAAAAAACTGGTCATTAAAAGCGCACTTCCGGTTTACTAAATTTCTTGAAACTCGAAATTTTGGCAATCTATTTATTTTTAATTAATTTTGTTTAGATGGTAGAATTCCATAATCAACTATGATAGCCACACTTTAAGGGTTACATCCACCACCCACCCACCCGCCAAACAAAAAAGAAAACATTAAATGACTTTAGTTGTTGTGGTTTGTTCCGCAGAACTAGAAATCATCACGAGATATTATCCGTGATAGCCTGCTTCTTTTTGGTGGTCATCGACCAATTTTGGGCGTTCGCCCTCATTAGGATGCTTTTTGTCAAACTTAGTATATTAGCTCTATGCAAATCTATGTTATCACACTGTTTGACAAAAGAGCATCCTAATGATGGGGGCAAACGACCGAAAACGGTCGATGACCACAAAAAGAAGCAGGCTATCACGGAAAATAACTCTGATGATTAAATGATTTTACCTTGAAAACTGTTATAAATAAAAATTTGTATTTGTATTCACAAACTTAAGTTTGGAGCCGTTTTAAAGAATATAGCAGAAAACTGAAACTATACTATTCAGTAAAAACGCACTTTCTGTCTTCCGACATTCTTAAAACTTGGCATTTCAACAACATATTTAATTCTAATTAAATATTAGATGATAGAATTAAATAAATAAACTGAAATAGCAATTTAGTGGAAAAATCTAACTTCACCCCTCCACCAAAAGTGCCTTGAAATACATTTTTCCCGGAGAAATGTTTCTAATAAATGTTGTAGATCTTTGTATATGTAGTTGCTATACTAGTTTAAAGAAAATCGTTGGAGCCATTATCGAGAAAAAAGCAAAAATATGGAAAAAAAAAACATTCGGCAAAGTGTTAGTTGCGGACTAATTTTATGATGATCAATAAAAAATAGAGTTTTAATCATTTTTCCTCGATTTTTAAAAGACAGTAAGTAAATAAGTTAGAGATGAGAGCTAAGTTAGCTCTCCTCTTTGTGAATATTGTATGTATTTTTGTATATATGTATATCCTCGTAATAAACGCTAATTATTCACTCATTCATTCACAGTTAAAATTAGGCAATTAAACGAGCTATTTAATTTTGAATATAACTTTATGTCTTGAAATAAAATGTTTATGGACAATTTTATTGTCCATTCGATTTAGTAAGGCAAATAGTTTTGAATCACAATAGAATTCGGTGATGATTAAACATAAAAGAAATGCCTCACATAATTAGAAGAATTTCATTCTAATTTTATTATTATGCTTGTCAGAGATTAATTATAGAGATACAATTTTTCCTAGCATAAGTGTTAAACAGATGTAATGAATTTTTAATACGTAGCTTTAATGTCTGAACCAAGATCCTATGTTCAATGAATAAGGAAAAACCAACAATAAAAACCCCCTCCGCTATTAAAAATAGAATTCAATAGTATACGTCACATTATAAAGGTTCGTAGATATTAAATACTCAACTTTTCGTACTAGGAAACTTAACTGTAAGTAATCTGGTGTGAAACACTCACACAACTTTCTCTTACTCCAGTTCTCAAAATTATAATAATAGACAAATGTTATAGTTAGTGTACCAAATTTAATGAAATTTGCCGAAAACTTAAAAACTGTTCAGTAAAAGCGCACTTCCAATTTACTAATTTTCTTGAAACTTGGAATTTTGGCCATCTATTGATTTCTAATTAATTTTGTTTGGATGATAAAATTGTATAATCCAACTATTAAGGCATATAAAAAAAAATAACCCCACCCCTTCCCTAAAAGTGCCCTTAAATGAATGTTCCTAGAGAAATGTCTTAAATAAAAGTTGTAGATATTTGTATGCGTAGTTTATATAAGAAGTTTCAAGAAAATCAACGGATCCATTTTCGAGAAAATCGAAAAAGTGAAAAAAAACATTTAGTAAAGTGGTAAAATAAACGCATTTCCGGTCATCCGATTGATTTCAAACTTGGAATTTCAACAATATATTTAATTCTAATTAATATTATTCAGATTAGCGAATTGTCCAATAAACGGAAATAGCACTTTAGATAAAAACCTAATCCCACCCCTCACCCAAAAGTGCCCTTAAATGAATTTTCCCAGAGAACTGTTACAAATAAAAGTTGTAGCGCTTTGTATGTGTAGTTGACGTAACAAGTTTGAAGAAAATCGTCCGAGCCATTTTTGAGAAAATCACAAAAAAGTAAAAAAAAGAACTGGTAAAGTGGTACTTCCAGTTGTGGAATTTTGACAGATAACGTACTGTCAGATCCCATGGTGATACCGAAACGGAATATTAAGTTTGAACTTTCTACGATTTTTCGTTTTTGAGCATTGCTGTTCATATACATACATACACACACACACACACACACACATAGACCATTTGCTTAAAACCACTTTTTTGGACTCAGGGACCTCAAAAACGGATATTTCCAGTGAAAACTCGATATCGAAAATTTGACACGATTACAATACTTCCTTTACTAGGAGTAAGAGAAAGTAAAAATAATAGCCAGAATTGATTAGCCAGAGGAAAATGTTACAACAATGATGGGTATTTATGTGTAGTAAGCAGGTAGGTAGGTAGTATACGAAGTTTAAGGAAAAATCGTTGAAGCTGTTTTCGAACAATATCACGAACAGCTGAAACTAAAAATAAAAAACGTTCAGTTCAGTCCTAACAGCTGGTTGATGGATTTTGCTCCGAAGCTGTAGAAGCTACTAGGAAGAGAAAATCTAAGAGCATCACTGCTGGATTCGAACCCGGCACCTCCGCGAGGGAGTCCAGATACAAGTACTTCAATATAAACGCTGTAATTTTCGAATATTAGTATCTTTTAGTAAACCATATATAAGATTTTAAGCATACAATGAACGGTGCAAAAAATATGGCAATATGTGAATTAGGGTAATAAAATCCACATTGTAATAAAAAAAAAAATAATTAATTTTATTAAATTAAAAAAAAAAAATAAAATAAATTTTATCACCGGTATTCAAGTGACATTAAACGTTCAATAATAGTTAACACGAAGTAATATTGAAAGACAAGTGTAACGCACGTGCACGTTTTATTAAGATACTCTTGTTTTCTGCATGAACTCATTTCACTCTTTACTGTTAAATCAACATGAAGTCTTAGAATATATCGCTCAGCTAAAATGACCATTAAAAAATATTATTATTATTATTATTATTATTATGGCACTCAGTCCTAAAGGACCCGGGCCTCGGTCCACAAGCTTCTGCCATACATCCCTGTCTTTGGCCTTCATTTTCCTCCGCCTAAAGCCCATTGAGGTGAGGTCATCTTGGAGATCGTCCTGCCAACGTAAGCAAGGTCTTCCTCTCCGACGAGCACCACCGGATCGACCATAGAGGAGCCTTTTGGGCAGTCTAACCTCCTCCATTCTCTCCACATGACCTAACCAGCGGAGACGACCTTTCTTTACAAAGGTCACGATGTCTTCATCCTTGTACAGCTGGTACAATTCTTCATTTTTCCTAATCCACCACTGGCCGTTCACAAAGCTTGGGCCAAATATCTTTCTTAGAACCTTTCTTTCCCACACCCCAAGCAACCTTTCGCTTTCTTTAGACAGTACCCACGTCTCACTAGCATACGTTACAACTGGTTTTATTATAGTTCTATATATTAGAACCTTGGCGTCACGTGACAAAACTTTAAAGCAAACAGCCTTCGCTAATGCAAATAAGCATCTGTTGCCAGCAGCTGTTCGTGCTTTAATTTCGGCTTCTATTTCATTTCAGTTCGTCACAACCGCTCGCTCCCAGGTATTTGAAACTATCTCCAATTACGAACTCATGAGCATTAATTTTCACCTTCTCAGGCATCGCATCGCAGCTTGGTTCCTGGATGATCTCATGTATATAGTTTTTTCTTCGTTGACTCTGAAGCCAAGAGTCATAGCCTTTCTTTCAAATTCCTCCAGGGCCCCTTCCAATGCTGTTTTAGTGCGGCCAGTGATGAGTACACCGTCCGCATACGCGAGATGTTGGGTCAGTCTATTATAAATAGTACCTTTAGGGTTGGTTCTTATTGCCCATTCCAATGCGAGATTAAACAATGCCGGCGCTAGCGGGTCTCCCTGCCTCAAAACATTAGTGACAGAGAAACTATCAGAGAGGACATTTTGTACTTCCACCCGGCATTTTGTTTCTTTCAAAGTCATTTCTGCCAGGGCTATCAACTTGATAGGGATTCCCAAACCTCTCATGGCAAAGAATCATAGGCTTGCTTGAAATCAACGAAAACATTATGCAGGTCTATGTTGCATTCATATGTTTTTTCAAACATCTGCCTTACTGAAAATATAAGGTCTGTAGTTGATCGGTTCTTTCTAAAACCGCACTGGTATTACCATTAAAAAATATCTACTAAAAATCTTAGATGAAAGTTCCATACATCCAATTATTAATAATACGATTTTGAGCGTTTCGTATTTCCGGTTAATGAATTTTGACCAAAACCTTACTGTTAGATGTAGTAGTAGGTATCAAAACGAATATATGAAATTTGAGCTTACTACGTATTTTTCGTTTTTCACAATATTTTTTGCACATACGCACGAGAGGATTATTCGAGAAAAATATTTTTATTCATACTCAGGGATCTCTCAGATCTCGATATGTTGAAAATTCAATGTCGAAAACTGACATGCTCTACTTCCTACATACTAAGGAGTAAGAGGAAGAAAAAAAGTGGCTTCTCAGAAAGGTTACACTTTTTCTTCTTAGGAGCTTCCCTCCACAGAGATTCACTGTTCCGTATTGCATGTGTTCGTCTGTAGCGAGAGAACACTGTCGAACTATGCATGAATAGGCTCCGGGGGGGGGGCGCCAATGACCATAGAGATGTTGACGTGTTTTAAATTTATAATAACAAAAAAAAATCCACTTTGTAATATCAATAAAAACACTTTTAGGGTTTCCCAATGTGTAAGTTAGTAATTTTTGTCTTTGCAGTTGTTGAATCTAAGCACTTATATTGATCTCTATATAATACTATCGATTGGGAGACACCATGACAAGATAATATGTGGCCTAATTGTGCTGTGTCCTCTTCTAGGAAAAAAAAAATTTACTTACATGAAAACCCTTTACATAATTACTATTATCAATTTATAACAGACAAAGTTAGTTTATTAAAAGCTTACTAATTACTTTCTCTTACTCCTGTAATCATGACAAATTTTCGATATCGAGTTTTCACGGAAATATCCGTTTTGAGATCCCCTGAGTCTAAAAAAAATGGTTTTTAGCAAATATTCTGTGTGTGTGTGTGTGTGTGTGTGTATACATATAAATATGTATGTGAACAGCATAGCTCAAAAACGAAAAACCGTAGAAAGTTGAAACTTAATATTACGTTTAGGTATCACCATGGGATCTGACGGTACGTTATCTGTCAACAAAATTCCTCGACAGGAAGTATCAATTTACTAGTTTTTTTTTTTTTACGTTTTTGCGATTTTCTCAAAAATGGCTCCGACGATTTCCTTTAAACTTGGTATATCAACTACACATACAATCAGATAAAACTTTTTCATTGAAGCATTTCTCCGGGAAAATTCATTTAAGGGCACTTCTAGGCGAGTGGTAGAGTTACGTTTTCATCTTAACTGCTATTTCAGTTTATTAGACAATTCTGTCATCTAAATAATGTTAATTAGAATTAAATATGTTCTTGAAATTCCGAGTTTGAAAAAATCGAATGATCGGAAGTGTGTTTGTTTTAACACTTTACTAAATGATTTTTTTTCACTTTTTCGTGATTTTCTCAAAAATGGCTCCGACAATTTTATTGAAACTTCGTATATAAACTAAACATGCAAAGATCTACATCTTTTATTTGAAACATTTCTCTGGGCAAATTCATGTAAGGGCATATTAGGGGGGGAAAGGGTTCCAGCTTCCTCTGAAGTGATATCATAGTTGATTATACAATTGTATTATCCAAACAAAATTAATTAGAAATAAATAGATGGCCAAAATCGCAAGTTTTAAGAAAATTAGTAAGCCGGAAGTACACGCTTTTACTGAACAGTTTTCTCAGTTTTCGACGAATTTCATTATATTTGGTACACAAACTATAACATTTGTCAATTATAATTTTGAGAACAGGAGTAAGAGAAAGTTGTGTGAATGTTTCACACCAGAATTTTTTTTGTTTTTTAAACGCCATGATAGGTGAGGTAAAAGGAGTGGACCGCAAAGCTGAGATGTATTGTGGGTACTAGGTTCGATTCCCGGGGTCTTGACCATTTTTTTTTTTTTATTAATGATTAATAAGAGTAAAGTATGGTAAAGTATTTTTACTATCCATTTTCGTCCACAATGCCTATTATACCTAGGAGGAAATAAAACCTGCCAGAATAAATAGAAATTACTTAATTTTGTTCTTAACTTTTACGATCTTTTCGGGCGTGCTTGACACGAAACTACTTATCCAGATATCGTGGATGGAGGTGATAATTGTTTCTAACTTACATAATTGAAAGTGATGGTACCTTAAAAATGATTCTTAAATGCTAGATCCTAGAAAAGATTTATCCAGTATCTTACCAATTTAAATCCAAACCATCATAGTCTGGCCTTATCAACTGATTCCAGAACAAACTACTTTGTATTTTTTTAAAACTTGAATCAGTCACAAAATTTTTAAAAAAATATATAATTTGTGATCAAGAAAAGTAGAAGGAAGAAAAAAAAAAAAAAATTCTAAAAGAAATGCATAAATATAAATATTGAAAATGTTAAAATTAAATATAAGAGAAATTTTTATTTTAATGATTAGAAACTTTTATGTTCTTGAAGTACGCAATTTATTTATTTATTTTATTTTTATTTCTAAATACCAGAACAACTTGCTCGTCTAGTTAGTTGCCTGTATTTTTTATACATGTCATTAAAGGTCAAAAACTGGATTATCAATTATGTAAAACTTTACGGAAGGAACTGTACTTTCATAAATAAAGTTAAACTAGGAGTAAGAGAAAGTAAAAAACTAATTTTATCTTATTAATGCTTTCATTTTGTATAATTCAGGATAGAATCTTAACTTTTCTTAATCATAGAAATTTATGGTGAGAATTATACAAAACAGGTGAAATGAATTCGTTTGGAAAAAAAATCTATTGATTCAAGAGCAATATTTCCAGCTGGATCTTTAATTAGTCGATTTAGTGTTAAAGAACATACAAACATGGAAAAAAACGTCACGTACAAAGTGATGCGATTAAGTAAGTCCATGTGTTTGTGGATTCACTAAATGGATACTCTAATAGAAGTTGATAATTCATTGATGGCCGTTTGGAAAAATTTTAAGTTATTATTTTGCAAGGAAAAATGCCAAGAAAATGGAAATACAATATCCAAATTTATTCTACTACTACAGTAAGTTCTGAGAAATGAGGATCGGTAAAAAAATCATGAATCGATAATATGAATGAAAATGATATTTAATTTTACTCTTTTCCTAAAATGCTTTAAATTAAAAAAAAAAAAATATTCTGATAATTCTTTTAAAAAAAAAAAAAACGCAAGGTATTTGTAAAAACAAAAGTAAAATTCCGAACAGTAAAAGTTAATGCAATTGTTGAAAATACAAAAGTACGTATCAAATTATTGTAATCAGTCTATTTGATTTTATAAGGTAATATGAAAACTAATCAATTAACGGGACAGGAATTGCATTATATATAGGATACATCATATATGTAACAGTACACATAAACATACAAAATTATTAAAAAAAAAAAAAAAATTGATACAAAATGAAAATATTATGTGGCTAACAAATCATTTTACAATTGTAATTTACCAAGAGAATAATTCGGTAATTTGGCCAAATAAAACAGAAATAATTAATATATAAATTTAACAAAAAAAAAAAATATCAAATAAATAGGTAATAAAATTAATACTTTTTATATACTTACAAATTGTAGAATTAAAAGAGTTATTAAAAAATGTTTTTCGTATATGAGAAACCTATATAAACTGACGTACACTCGCACGTACAATACACCAATATCAAAACAGAACTGCTATCACTTGTCAGCCGGCTAGTTGTATACGGAATATTGTACGATGTTTAACGAACTTTACCGAAAGATACCGTAAATTCACAGTGTTCCACTTCTTATCAATAATATCAGGGTCACTTATTCCATTCATGTTCTTAAAAATGCTGTTAGATATTATATTCAGAAAGATTCTGTAATATGACATACTTCAAACTTTTTTATATTTTAATAATATTAATAACAATAAGAAGAATATTACAAATACTGAAATAAATAGAAAAACACGGATCATTTTTGTAAAATAATAACCAAATCATATGATATTTATTATTGCTAGATTATGGTTATCAGTAGGTTGTTCAGTTATACTCATTGAAAACTTTAATAATGATGGAAAGTGTAGGGAAAATAAAATTAAAATTGTCGATAATATTTTTACATGCAACCAGTATTATTATTTTTATTTTTCTCTGATAATTCTCTCGGAAGAGTTGCAGTACCGATCGATGATCACAAATTGAAGTAGGATGTCCTAGAAAAAAAAAAAAAATTGCTGAGAATTATGAATAGACTTAATGGGGGAATGTGTTAAACATTCTTTTAATACTCAGTATATTGAATAAAATTGATTCTAAGAAATTATTTTTTATTTTTCTTAAAATAATCTTGAGTTACAAAATCCCTGGAAGAAAAGCGGGGATTCTTGGACGTGTTTATGCACCTGACTTGCTATATAAATGCCTGTAAGTCATGGACAGAGGGCGAACTTATATTTTCGCATTCCACTTTCATTCTCCTTTTGAACCAATAAGCAATCTCCATGAGGCGACAATATCAGGCCTTGACTTTTTAACACACTATAAAATACAAAATGTCCCGAATATAATAAATCAATTATCTGGGCATTCATACAGACAGCATACACTTCAAATTCTTTAATAAATATTACGTAACTGTTAGTGTTGAATCTCTCGAAGGACAGTAAGACGACTCCATCGTCACAAATGTTCCAATAAAACTCATATTGCCCAGAGTATGAATAGGGCCGGAATGCTGGACATATCCCGCAGGCTGAGATTGCTGGTTACATATTACATTCCTATCTCTACATTCTTAGATTACGGATTTTTTTTATGTTAAGCACAAATTTGGGAGAGGAATTTCCTTTTCTTTTTCTTTTTTAGGGGTTATCTGCGACGTGTTGGTCAGTTCTTTAAAATCGGAATTAAAATTATTCTCACATTAACCTTAACACTTTAGCAATTATTTTATTCTCCAACGTTTTTTTATATTTAAGAAATTAATTACTAAAATTTTATTTGTAATTCTTAACTTCTTTTAATAGTAGTTTCACAAGTTACTGCAGATGTTTTTCAGTAACTTAAAGAAGTTTAGTGCAGCCATCTAAAAGAATTTTAAAAAAAAGTTTCAATCATAAATTCAGATTTTTATCCCACCGAAACCAGAAATACCTCGTTAGTTTACAAATTTAGTTTAGTTCTGCGATGTTATTTAGTTTTAAGTTCGGTCAATTAAACAGGATGTTGGATTTCACTTAAAGTAAACATAATTCAGCAAAAAGTGTGTTTTCAATTTTGCACAGTACGACGAAAACTATTTAATATTCATGACAATATAATTGAGCTTGAGATTTTATAAATAAGAGAAACTTAGTGTGACTGTTTAACATCAGAATTTTATTTTACTTTTAATATAAATTAAACAAATAAATAATAAATATTATAACAACTCGAAATATAATAAATACATACAAAACTACGACGTAAATATGGAAATTGGGTTCCTA
The DNA here is from genome assembly GCA_011037195.1 of Triatoma infestans. Taxonomy (NCBI): domain Eukaryota; kingdom Metazoa; phylum Arthropoda; class Insecta; order Hemiptera; family Reduviidae; genus Triatoma; species Triatoma infestans. The sequence continues at coordinate 24,601 of JAAEAF010002003.1, forward strand.
TATAATTGGGTATTTTTCGCAATTAAAAACATGAGTAATTCTAATCCAGATTGCCGAACTTCGGTGTAATGCAAGTATATTTGGAAAACTAGTTTCTTCCAGATACTTCTTCCAGCTGTAATGAACATGACAAGAAAACCCGAAAAGAAAAACGAACTGTTTTTGTTGGATATGGCAGAACTATTGTCCGAAACCGGTCGGTGATGACAAATTAAAATAGGCTGTAACAGAAAAAAAAATCGCTGAGAATAATGAATAGAGTTAATGGGGAATAATTGGGTGCATCCGGCAGGAGTTTGGATTGAAATGAATATTACGTTATTAGACAATATTCAGCTGCTATATAATGTCTTTGTTCAAGATATCTTTTCTTAATTGGACTTAAAACTCACTTGATATTCAACGGAAGCATATACGAAGAAGTTCCATTCGGTTTCATTGATGGAAGTAACATGCAAAAAAATTCCTCCACCGTTAAGAACATATGGTGAACATAAGGCGACTTCTTGCAAATTGAAAATTTCTGAACATGAACGGCTTCTTCCCCAAAATTTGTCACCATTTCTTCAAATATTCGTAAATGTTATAGGAAATGTCCTCGCGCGATGGTCTAATGCAGTGATGGCAAACCTATGACACGCGTGTCAGTGCTGACACGCGAGCTCATTTTTGGTGACACGCATCTTCAAAGATAAAAAATTTCATAATTCAAAAAAATCTTTTTTTTCTGATAATGTAGCTCATATAGTTAGCAACTCTCTCTGTTTACTACATATTTTGTGTTTAGTTTGTTTCATGGAAATTATAAATACCGATTAACATTTTTTTTAATTTTATCCCTGAAAAAGACAATAAATTTGTCGAAACGTTGGAAAAGATTTAAAAAAAAGTGTACATTTTATTGACCGCTCCTCGAGATCTCCTTTAGTTGTTTTGCTAACAATTTTTTCATCCACATATTTTTGTGAGACATTGTTCTCAGCATTAAATAATATTAAGACAAACAAACGGAATCGGTTAACAGATGAAGTCAGTGGCGCTTGCTTGGCCTTGAAATGTACCAAGTATAAACCCGAAATAGAAGATTTAGCAGACAAACTTGAAAGTTTTCACACTCAAGTTTGCTCTGTACAAGTCTGTGTTGTCGCACTGTCTGAAAAACGCATCCTGAAGATGGGCGAACGCCCGAAACCGGTCGATGACCACAAAATGAAGCAGGCTACCACGGAAAATGTCTCTGATGCTTTCCAGCTCTGCGGAACCAACCACCACACCAAAAAAGTTACTAATTTTTCATATATATTTATTTTCTAATTGTATAAATTTATATTGTTTTTCTGTTTTTGTTCAATTATATTTTATATATATATTACTTGATTTTGTATGTTAAGTGTCAATGAAATATGTAAGACAAGTCTCTAAATGTAAACTATTGGTTTCATAATTTTGGCTTTTGTATTTTAAATGTCATTAAATAAATAATTAACTTGATGAGTGACACGCCACGAGAATTATGTTTCTATTTTTCAAAATTTTGACACACCGAGCTCAAAAAGTTCGCCATCACTGGTCTAATGGCAAGTGCACTCGCTTTTGGTGCAAGAGCTCAGGGTTCAATTGCCGAGAAGGCAAAGACGGTGTTAACACAGCATCGTGAGAAAAAATGGGAAGCTTCAGGTTGTAGCACACCCAGGTAAGGAAGGTCAGAATTAAACGAGGGACACGGGAACTGCGGCGTGTTTACCACACGTCCACAAATATGTCGCCGTCAGGCAAGCCTTGGTCCTTTATGGACGGAAAGCGACATAGGTTTTATTTTTATTGGAAATCACTAATAAGAAGTCTGAGAATCTCATTCTTATAAAAGACGCATCTTGCCGGTATCTTGAGAACTGGAACTTATTCCAAGTTCCAGATTAACAGCTGTTAATTTGATTTCCTTCTTCTCCAGTATTCTCGTCTCATTATTGTACATTTCCTTCGACTAATTTTCTAATTATTAATATGTGTTCATTATATATGATGTAATTAAAAGTCATATCATATATGAATGAATTCAAAAACGAAGACTTTAATGATTAACTTCATGAAAAACAATAACTTCAGTAATAATTAACTTTGCAGTTTACATAATTATAGAGGCTTTACTTACAGTTGGTCAAAGTGGAAATGAGAAACTTAACCATTATAATTTTATTAACTGATTCATATTTTATTTTTAAAAACTTGATTAGACCATAAAACCCATTACATTTCAAAAAATAAATACAGTATATATTAATTTAACTATATGAACAATACAAAAAAATAAATATTTAATCTTAAATAAAAAATTTAAAATAATCAAAACATTGTTAAAACTTGAAATGAAAAATGAGACAATGTTAATTTTACATATTTTACATATTATTGCATATATTAATATTTGGTTGACAAACTTTTGTTCTCTATTATTTGTTTGAGGCGGTTTGGTATCGATTCTACTAATGTTTTTTTGTGTAATCAGCTGAAAGTTTGTGTATTGTATTCAACGGAATTTTGAGAGTCACAGATGTAGAAAGATATACATACTTGTATTTATCCATTATGCCTTCTATAAAGTGTTGGTTTCCCCACCAGCTGCTGATATATAGCCCCAAACAATTACTCCACCATCAGAGACATTTTCCGTGGTAGCCTGCTTCATTTTGTGGTCATCGACCGGTTTCGGGCGTTCGCCCATCTTCAGGATGCGTTTTTCAGACCGTGTGCCAACACAGACTCGTATAGAGTAACTTAGTTTCACACTAACTGAGCACCATCTAACAATTACTCCACCACCTCTGTGCGTTTTATTGTTGATCCAATATTTTGTTCTTTAAATTCTTCACCAGTGTTCCTCCACACAGAAACGACCCCGCGCGTCAGACCCCAAATATATTGAATTTACTCTTTCTTATCTGTTATTAAATATCATATTTTACTTTATTTTTATTTATTTACTTATCTTGTTACATATTTACAATATAGGTATACAATATTTCAATAATGGTCAAGTGTAAATTAACTTTTTCCCTTACCCCAAGCACTATCTTAAGTTAAATTATGTTGAATAAGTAATAGGATCCGAAGAGCAGAGAAAAACACAAAACTGACAATCTCATTCGCTACTTAGGCTAGACTAGATTGGTAGTATATATATATATATAGCCGAGTTAGCCCCTACAGTGGGACAGTTTTTACAACAGTTTAAATGAATCAGCAACCTCTAACTACACTTCTCATCACTCCCTCTAAATCTCTCGCTACCTAATTATACGTTTTGTGTCTCTCTTTCATTATACAGTGTTCAGCATTTATTCCACTTTATTTTATCTCTTAAGACCAATCTCTATAATTCTCTCCCTCTCTATATAAATAAGATAATGGTCTCAAGGTAATGTACAGAGATATTCCTTATTAAGCTATTGCTGATTCGAAAAAAGAAATCAACAAGCAAGATCCTACTTTTTGTTCCAGAAATCTGTGGCAGATTTTGTCCTTACAGAAAATGCTTGTTTAAACTTCTCTGTTTTCTTAGAAAATGAAAACCGCCATTGTATTGCATCGATTGTTGTTGTTTGATCTCAGTATCATAATTTTTTTCAGATACCTCGCAACAACATTTGAGCTGCAGCCAGACATTTCTGTTCGGTATTTATCCGAATTTAAATTTGCCGCCGTTAGAATATAATAATTTATCAATCTTTAGGTTATGTCCTAAATGTAGAGAGGGAGTAGTCCCTTTAATTACCCTCTCCAGTCAGTCACTCTAAAGTACTCGTACAAGGGCAGTGTTTGGGTGCAAACGTAATTTTTCTATTCAATTTAGACCTTTCGATTCAATTTGCACTTTCCTTTCGTGAAAATCCATTGCTATTTCTAGTTTTACTCGGGATTAGTGTTAATAAGTGAGTCACTCGTATGCACTCAGACAAGCTAGGTGTATGGTGCGGCACAGACCACTTCCGCTTTCCTTACGTGGAAACCCAAGTATTGCCACTTCTGGTTTTCCTCGGGGTTAGTGTTATTAAGTGAGTCACTATTTTACGTATGGCAATATATATGCAGTAGACAGCACATTCTACTTGTACAGTTTAGACAACTTCCGCTTTTCTTTTACGTGAAAACCCAAGTGTTGTCACTTCCGCTTTTCCTCGGGGTTAGTGTTAATAAGTTGGTCTCTTGTCGAGTGAGTGTCTCCGGATTTTCCCGGCCTGCTAAGGTTTATTGTACAAGCACATGGTCTACTTCCGGTTGCTTCTCCGGCCTTGCAATTTCCAGGAGCCCGTTTAAATATTTTATTGTACAGTTTAGACAACTTCCGCTTTTCTTTTACGTGAAAACCCAAGTGTTGTCACTTCCGCTTTTCCTCGGGGTTAGTGTTAATAAGTTGGTCTCTTGTCGAGTGAGTGTCTCCGGATTTTCCCGGCCTGCTAAGGTTTATTGTACAAGCACATGGTCTACTTCCGGTTGCTTCTCCGGCCTTGCAATTTCCAGGAGCCCGTTTAAATATTTTAACAAGATTCATCAGCCAAGCAGTAGTGTGTGGATCAAGACCCTGGAGTTACAGGCACATAGGATCTTATTTCCTTTTCCAATTTTCCACTTCCTTGACCTCCCAATATGGGCTAAGGGACTTGAGTCAACCCACACTAACGTTAAAGGTTTCTGCGTTTAAGGTAAGCGCCATTCCTTTTGGCTTTTTGAAGATAATAAATATTTTTTGCTACTTATTTTAAATTTAATTTAATATTCATTTTGTTCATATTATATGAGCCCATTTGCTCTCTCTTTATTCAATCTACATATATACAGTCCATTTTAATATTTTCAACCTTTTTCTTTTATTTTCATTTCTTTTTTTTTCTTTTTTAACAGAACCCACAGAGGGACTGGAAAGCCTATAAGAGGCGCCCCCCTCTAACCGTTTAATTTTCTAATTTTTATTTTATTTCCTGTTTTTTTACAGGATGAGTCCTGCCATACAATTTTTAGGTATTCTAGTTTTTCTGTTCCAATGTGCAAAAATGAAACAGAATATGAAACTTTGAGAATTTCCGAGAAAAAAAACTATTTCTCATATCATGGCACATCGATCATTACTCGAATGCGATGTAATTGTTTGTGACTGCAGTTTATCTAACGGTACGCTCCGTAGTCATGATGAACATTCGTTCATCCTTCTCCAAACAAACAATCATTGTCTAACTTTATTACCGCTCATAATTTTATCTGGCCTATAAACTTCAGAAAATTGTCTATGAATCACAGCAGAACTATAGTATTTTTTTTATTTTTTGCAAACAAACGCCTGATCAATCACAGCTCGCATTTTTCAGAATTATTCATTGTCGCACTAATTTCAAGTGGCTCACTCGGGGCAAGACTGCGATAATATTGGCGAAGGCCAACTATTGAATTTGGATATAATTTAATTTCATTAAATTTAAAAAAAAAAAATCTGCTGTGCAACACTCACACGACCTTCTCTTACGGCAGTTTACACGACAGATTAAAGTGACAAATTCGCTTTGCATTCCTAATTTCACTAAATGTTTACTTGTTTTCCAATTTTATATAAACTGGAAAATCTAAACTTACTAAAGTGACTTATTTGAGGAAATCTATCTCCCTCACTCAATTTTCCCAAATTTCTTTAAATAATAGTAATAATAATAATGTTTATTCAAATAAAAATTATACAAACATTACAACAAAAAAAACAGAAAGAAAAACATTCTTTGGGCTGAATTGTATCCAAATTTAGAATTGTGTGGATCTCAACTCTAAGTTTAGCTTAAATAAACCACATTTAATCATACACATTGATATTGATTGATAAAAATTTATAAAAAAAAAAACAATACAAAAAAAAAAACTAAAAACTTTGCTACTTCTGCCATAAATAAATTGGTAAAAAACACCATAATGAAATACAGAATAAATTCATATGCACATATGGAGGGAGCCCTATATACGAGGCATGTCCAGAAAGTAAGTGTACTGAGGCACGATAGTGTAGCCTGATTCCTCCCCTCCACAACGAGATCGGTTCGAGGTCAGTACGTTGAGAACTGTCGACGCGACAATACGTTTCGTGAAAAATGTCAATCGAATCACCCGCCAAGTGTGAAATATTCAAGGTCGGGAAAGAGTTATTGAGACGCTACAAACTCCATGGAGATGGATTTCTTCGCTCCATCATTACTGGAGATGAAATTTGGGTTGCACACTACACACCTGAAACAAAAGGCAGTCTCAACAGTGGCGTCACACCTCTTCACCCTCCGCCAAAAAGTTCAAAACCACAATTTCAGCCAAGAAAATCATGGCATCCGTGTTTTGGGACTGTCAAGGCATAATTTTAATTGAATATATGCCTCAAGGGGAGACCATCAACTCTGCAAAATACTGTGAGACCCTAAAAAAATTGCGGAGGGCGATTCAGAACAAAAGGAGAGGCATGCTGACAAAGGGAGTCTGCCTGCTGCACGATAATGCCAGACCACACACGGCCAACGCCACGAAGGAACTGCTTGCCTCGTTTAAATGGGATGTCCTGAACCATCCCGCGCATTCCCCTGACCTAGCACCTTCAGATTACTATCTCTTTACCTCCCTGAAGCTGCACATGGGTGGAAAAAGGTTTTCAACCGACGAGGAGGTGAAGGGGGAGGTGGAGAAGTGGACGAAGGGGTTGTCGGGAAACTACTTCGAGGAAGGCATCAAAAAATGAATACCCCTGTTCACCACCTGCATTGAGAGGAATGGTGACTATGTCGCAAAATAGCTTACATATGTACTAATGTAACCAGGTAATTTTTTTGTTCAAATAAAAATTTTTGTAACCTACAAAAATTCAGTACACTTACTTACTGGACATGCCTCGTACATACATATATAATGGAGTTGTTGAGGAGAGAAATTAGGTTTGATTGAATGAACGAGATATGAAGACATTAATAATGTAGCTATAAGTTTACACTAACTGCACTGGACTTTATAATGAAACTGATAGAATAAAAGGTGGGAGTAGAGATATGACACGATGCGATGTATGGTTGAATCTGATAGATCTCTTCTAGATAGATTCCTACTGGCTTATATACACAGGTTCTCCCACTCTAGCCTGCTTAAGTCAGAGAGTAGTCTCTGTTAACCAGAGAGGGCCTGTCTTCTCTCTGTTCTCTCTGCTGTAGTTGCATTATCTTTGCGATACCATTACACATACAAACATACATACACACATATATACATATACATACACAAAATACAAATAATTGAATATTCTTATTAAAGCATTCTAATGATATGAAGCATCTATCTAGTAATTTCACAAAATTCCCCAATTTTCACTATTTAAATTACTTGATAACTTCTTCCCTTTAAGTGAATGCTTATTAAAATGTTTTAACCTATGTGGGGCAAAGTTTGCAATAAAAAATGCATTTACGTCTTCTATTATTGCTTTCCTATTTATTACAAAATGAACAAAGTTGACATAAATTTGGCTTAAAGGTGTATAATTTAAAGTCATTAATTTCACACCTGGATTTTAATATTAATTTAATTTCACGGAATGGTATTTTTTTTTTTTTTTTTTTTTGTAATAATCAGTTTGATAGTTTAGTTTTTGAGTAAACTTTATGATATGTATCATTTTTTGCTTTTGACTCAGCATTTTGTAACTCTTTTTCCTTTACACAACCTATTAACTTATCTATATTTGCCTTTCAGAGATTTGTCAGATCACTGTTATCTATGTTATTATTCATATTAAATTGATCACATAGTCTATTCATGATAACATTCAATATAAGCTGGTATAATCTCTTTGGCAATTATTTTAGGCAGTCTGTGGTCTTGGAAGTTTTAGAATTTTTAAAATATAAAAGATGTACCCTTAATGTATATACAAACAAACTTACTGTTTAATCCCATTCATAGTGTAAAAATGTAGTTTGGACTATTTTGCGGGCAGACTGAGCACTCTTTTTACAAAAAATTTTTGCAATTCCCATAATCTGGAACATTTTAAAACCCCCAAAATTTGGGCTGCATAGCACATTGCTGTTCTTGATGTACTAAAGTATACTTTGAATTTCGTGCTTAGTGATACCTCTCAATTTGAAAAAAATATTATGTCATATGCGGTTAATCGCAAATTTAAGTTTGGTTAATGCTTCTTTTAGGTGAGTGTAAAAGGATAATGTAGGAATAAACAACATCCCAAATATTTATACTTCTTTACTACTTCTATGTTAGCCCCCTTCATAGAACCACATTTCTTTATTTGAGGCGAGCCTAACTCCCCTTAACTTTGCATACCATAATTTTAGATTTTTTCGAAATTAACCTTCAACCCCAACTTTTAATATAGCTAATGAGAGCAACAATCATACTTTGCAAAGTGACAGGGTTTCCATAATGAGCATAATATCGTCAGCAAACATCAGTACACGCAAATTCACATTCCCGAGCAATAATACCCCACCCCCTAATTAATTGCTCTTCTTAAATCATTAATCAACAGCGAGAAAATCACTGGTGATAGAAAAAAAAAACCTACTTTAAACCAGACGTTGTATATATATATATAAAAAAAAAAAAATCCGACCGCTCCATACTGCTGCCCAACTATCATCGTACAATATTTCTTATTATATTAATGAATTTATTTGACAGTCCATAACTTCATAGCTTAGAAAATAATAAATGCCTTGGTATCGAATCAAAAGCCGCTCTAAAATCTATGAAAAATAAAAGAGAGTTTTCTTTGCAATATTATATTTTCTTTCCTACTTAAAACGATTTATTAAACTGGACATATTATCTAAATTAGAGTACTGTTTACGAAACCCCGCTTGGAATTCCGTAAGAAGATTATATTTATCGAGCCAGAAACATACCCACCAATAATTTATCTTCCACATCGATGAACAAAATTCCCTCTATAATTCGATGAATAGCTGACTTGTATCCCTTTTTTTATGCAATGGATCTTTAATACTTTTTGAGCGACTTTTCCAGTGTTATAAATTTGATTTAGAACTGAAATGAATTTGTTTAACAGACAATTTGGAGCGATTTTAAATAATTCTAGAGGACTGTATTACACCAAATGGTAATTACTTCCGGGGTTACAGGACGGTTCCAGAATGGATGGTAGATCTGGAACTGCGGTCTACTTTGAGACCAGAGATCATTTGGCAGTATCTCTTGGTGAATGGACCACGGTCTTCCAGACTGAGGTTGATGCTATTCTTTGTTGTATCTTGGATGAGAGGGTATGTAACACTAACTTAAAAGGTGTTTGTATCTGCTCGGACAGCCAGGCTGCGCTGAAGGCGCTGAATTCATTTGTCTTCACTTCCAGGTTGGTGTAAGAATGTTCTAAAAGACTGGAAGAGCTTCCTTCTCTGAAGGATGTGCTTGTTCTAGTCTGGGTGCCAGGTCACATGGGGATTTTTGGGAATGAGGAGGTGGATAGGTTTGCCAGATTAGGCGCCTCTCTTCCTTTCATTGGCCCCGAGCCTGCTGTTGGCGTGTGTTCTGGCACATGTCTGTCAGGCTTCCAAACATTGACAGCATCACAGCATTCATCCTTATGGATGAGCTCAGTTGTTGGTTGTCGGCAGTCCAAAATGCTCATCGGCGGTCAGGACAAGGCCATTAATGAGACGTTGCTGTGTTTTTCACGGAGCGCTCTCAGGAATCTGGTTGGATCTCTTACTGGACCAATTGTGGTTTAAGGAGACATCTCTACATAATGGGGCTCATGCCGGATCCATTTTGTAGAGTCTGTGAAACAGAGGAGGAAACACCCATCCATCTTATGACTAATTGCCAGGGTTGTGAAAAAATTAGGTACAGGACCTTTGGTCGGAATAGAATGTCTGTGGAAGAGCTTAGGCTATTTCTGTTTAAGGTTATTTCCGATTTATTCGGACTGCGGTGAATCTTAGATGGATTAGATCCGGGTCTGGATTTTTGTTCTAGACCCGGTTTGTTGTTGTTTTTCTTGGGGTAGCTATATGGACCCAGTGAGGCTTTGGATAGCGTAGGGTTTCCCCGCCCACAGACAAATAATAATACACCAAATGGTTTCCCGTTCCTCGCTTTCTTTAAAATCCTCTCTAGTTCAGAAATGATGTAATCATCATCTAGAATTAGCCAGGGATAGAGAGAGATGGCGCTACGTGTGTGAAAATCTCTACACCGGATGGTAGAAGAGGTCTCGAATAAGAAGAAGAAAAGGAAGATCGATCATCTTCAGCATACAGAATTGGAGGTGTATTATCACGAATTATATAATGAGTTTTCAAAAAATATTTTAAATACTCCCACATTTATATCTATACTATACTACTTGTAAACTTGTTTTGTTTATTAAATATTTTCACTATCTTCCAAAACTGTTGGAATTCTTTAGCACTTTTTATAACTTTATCAATTAATGATTGGAAGAATTACCTAAGCTTCAAACAGCAAAGATTAGTATAAATATATTAGTTAGAATAATAGTATACTAAATTTAATGAAATCCGCCGGTGTTTTTAAGAGATAAAATCGTAGAAAACTGAAATGACAAGTGAGAACATATTGCGTTCAACCGATTTTCTACAAACTCAGACAACATATTCAATTCTAATTAGTATTACTTAGATGATAGAATTGTATAATAAACTAAAGTAGCATTTTATTGGACAACATAAACCCTCCCTCCACTCACCCAAAAAAACAATCTCAAATTAATTTTTCCAGTGTAATGTTTCAAATACAAGTTTTAGCTCCATTTCTGAATAGCCTGTAAGTCGAAACACACTTCCGGTCAACCGACTTTTTTTATCAACCTCGGAATTTCAAAAACATTTTTAATCCTAATTAATACTATTTAGATGATATAGTTATATAATAGACTGAAATAGCACTTAAGAAAAAAATATAAATCAAACGCCCTCCCAAAAAACTCGCCCTTAAATGAATTTACCCAGAGAAATGATTAAAAAAAAAATAGTAGGTCTTAATTGCACATATTAAGAGCTATGCTATTCACTCTCTCTTTCTCTCTCTAACTCCCTCACTCTCTCTCTCTCTCACACACACACACACAGTCCATTTTCTAAAAACCACTTTTTTGGACTCAGGGTAACTCAAAACGTATATTTCCGGAGAAAACTCGATATCGAAATTTTGATACAATTAAAATACTTCCTCATACTAGGGGTAAAAGAAAGTGAAAATAATCTATGTCAACCTCTATTGAGAATCCATTATTTCCCTGCAATTTCATACTAACGAGATTTGGCACAATAGACCACTTTTGGTTGCAGTGCAATGTAATAGCGAAAAATAAAACACAAAACATAAAATTATTTATAAATCAGTCATTCACAATATAATATTAAATTCAAGAAATTGTGTTTACATCTAATTGTCTCTTAGGTATATACTTTTTAATATATATATATATATATATATTTCTTTTACATTGAGCGAGCATCAACATATTTAAATCTTTTTAAGAAGATGGGTGATTCTTGTTTCAAGTTGCAAAGCAACATTTCCCAAATTGCGCTATAGGTGAAAACGTTGCATAAGAATCTGAAATGAAGCTTCAACAGAGATATGTGCCTATTTAGAAACTGTTTAACATTGTAGGATGAATGTACTTATAAGGATGATTGTATTTATATGGATGGATGTTCTTTTTATAAGAATGAATGTATTTATAAGGATGCATGTACTTCAGGATAAATGTAAATAATACACGATATCGAATATGAATATAGATTTTCATATTTCAGAATATAGATGATAAGAATGATAAGGAAATATGTCTGACTGTACTGATGATCAATTAGTTTTTGATCTGCCAAACTCAAATCAAGCAAAATTAAAAGAGTAGAGTAGCGTTGAATTGAAATAAAAAGTATAAGACTGTATCTATTTCGTTAGATTGTTTTTTTTTTATTACTAGAATGTTCCAATAATATAGAGTGTTTATTAAAAGGTAAAGTGTCTATTTAGTATAGTTCAGGTGCAAAGGACCATTGATGTTATGCACCTTAGAAAATACAAAAAAAAAGTTTAATGTGTGTGTGGAACCAATTAAAATTAAATTTAATGAAAATCGCCGTTAGAGAGAAATTATGAGATTTTTATAGAAATTTTGTAAACTGAACAAAAAGACTTCAACCTCAGTAATTACTACCAGTTTATTGATCTTCATGTTACAAGGAATCTTAAATCCTCTGGCTATATCATAAAGGCCTATCAATTATGAACGTTCTTCAATTTGTATATGGAATATGGTAATGTATATTGTTGCGCGTATTGTGTTTAGTATGTATGTGTATCTGATGTGCGTGTGTGTGTGTGTGTTTACCTATGACACTTAGTAATCGTGAAAACAATAAATCAATACAGACCTGAAGGTTCCATTCAAAAGCCGCCACCAAAACGGAAACTGAATAGTTGTTTCAATTTGTTGCATTTACTCGAAAAAGCATCCAACTGACTCTTTTTAAATTTAGTATTATTCTCTGTATGTGTATATAAACCTATCACTTTTATTTGAAGCATTTTCTCCTCCAAAATTGATTTTACATGGCTTTTGAGTGACCTGTGACGATATGACTGTCCATCTTTTTGATTTATGACGACCACCCGAAAGAAGTGGATTTATATATGTGTGTGTACTAAATATATGAATGATTGAGTATGAAGAAAAAGATCAATTTCTAAAAGTCATTATTCTAATGCTTAGACGAGCGCACAAAAGGTAAAAATCTACGGATACATAAGGTAGCAAAAATATAAGAAGTTCCAGATACTAGAAAGCTAAAGATACTATAAACTAGTGATGAAGTTCATGGATGTACGAATCTAAGTTTACTCTCATTGATGCTGATCAATTTGTATCTTAGATGGCTGCATCTGGTGACGTTATATCCATACAAAATTACATGTACAAATTTTTAATTTTTATCTCAAAATAAAATTGTTTGATTTTAAGAGATACTAAACCATTTTTCATTTAAATTTACACATTAAAATCTGTGATCCACAGAAGGGTACCACACAAAGAAATGGTGAACCTCAAATCGAGAATCTCGGCGAGAAGAAGTTGCCCTAGTGAGAATGAGACTCGGTCACACCATGTTGACACACAAGCCAGATATTCCGAAGAGGACCTCAGCCGGTATGCAGCGCTTGCAATACGACATTAACGGTTCCGCATATTTTATTGGAATGTTCGAAATATGTAAACGCGCGGGGAAAGGTAAATTTGCCAAACAGTCTTACAGATCTATTAGGAGACAATGAGGGCTATATCAATAATACTTTCGAATATCTTAGGGAGGTTCATCTATTTCATTTGTTGTGAAACTAGCTGTTCATATGTATGTGTTTAGTTGTTTGCTGGTGTCTTGTGTATAAGTATTTATTTTATAAGTGATATAAGGGAGTATATTGTGGGTTTGCTGTAGAAATTGTTAGACTGGTGGGTATGGATATGCATCCCGGATGAGTCCTTACAAGTTAGAAACAGGTGCAAAGGACCATAACTGTTGTGCACCTTCAAAAAATCCAGAAAAAAAAAACATCCCATGAACTTCTTGTTGCTCTTCTTTCAATTTAAAGATCATCATTTTACGATGCTGACAAATATTTGCAATTAGCTTTTTATAATAATGTTTTGACGTTGTTATATGCGAGAAAACTTGCTAGCTAATAGTTTGTTGATGCGTATAGGAATACTCTGGGACTCGGTGAGTATTTTATCAACCCTTTCTAGGTTTGAGATTTCCTCAAGCATTCCCAATCCTATTTCATAAATAAGTGTTATTCTAGAATATAGCTAAAAACTCTTGTAAGCAAGAGATAGAATAAAAATGTTGTCAAATGTAAAAGTAAAATAATGTAAAACCAAGTAGAAGCAATAGTAAAAATTTTAAAATTTACAATAATTGTATATTAGAGACTTATGGGTTTAATATTATAAGAAATAACAATAAAGAAATCTTTTTAAATAATCTGGATACTTTAAAATTTAAAGATAATAAATCTCTTAAATAAAACAAGATAAAGTATGGCATAGTTATTATGGTTGGTTCCTGGTTGTGTTTGGTAAGCACTGCAACTTTTAAAAGAAGTATACCACTAATAATAGCGACAGGCTGGGTAGGTAACTACGCAAATCCTCATAACTATGTAACGTATTTATCAAAAACTCTTATAACTATTATTGCTATTTCTTTAGCATTTATAATTGTAAAATTTAAATTTTATAAGCAGAATTTTGTAAAAGAAAATGATCAAAATGAATTGCCGAATTTAGGCAGATCTTCAGGTGAAAGAGTTAAATGAACTCAGCTGTTAACCTGTAAACCTGCAAACTCAGCATTCAGTTTAGAAAAATAATGCATTATGTATAATAAAAAATGTCTAACATCTAAACAACTATCACACAGTTGTGGTCTCTGGCTAAACACGATATAATACTAAATCATAATTAATATATAATTGTCTTCTCTCCAATTTCATATATCTTAATAGCAAACGATAGATCTATAATTTCCTAATTTGTCATATAATTCCATATAATTCTTTTATTCATTTGTTAATAAACCAATATAGTTGTTGTTGAACAAATTAAACAATCATTTAAGTCACTACACAGTTATTATATCAAGCAAATTTTAAATTAGTTTCAGAGATAGTCAAGTTTTTTAATTGAGGTTAATTTATTTTGACCTATATTGATCAATTAAAATGATCTATTGTCTTTAGAAATGTACAATACTACTTTTTCTTGCAATAATAAGTAATTATTTAAAGCACATTATTAAACTCAATTTATTGGACATGTCCCAATCAATCAGCGCCGGAAATGACCAAAAACAAAAAGTGATAAATTTCAAACAAAATGCTTTTTAAGAATATTCGCCTATTCATTTCAAGTCTATGGTGTGTCAGAATTGCACGACACTATTTTAGGTATGTGTTCTGTAGCAAAAAATAAACATAAAAGTTCATATACACATATGTTTTAAATCAATTTATTAAAGAGATATTGAAGGTTTAAAGATTTATTTATCTAAAGTCCAAAAGTATATTACTAACGGTTTCATTTCGTAATTAACAATTGCCTATCGTTTATTTGTTTGGCAGTTAGTATTAAACACTGTGTAAGTTCTGTACGTGTGAGTGAATACTGTGAGGCAATATTTTTAATATTTTGTGTATTATCGTGGGAGACACCACAAATTTGTTCAGTTTTTTAGAACAAACAGACATACTTTTAACTTATGACGAGGTACATAAAAATAGTGTTGCTGCTGTTCGAAGATATTATGAAAAATTTCCCAACCGAAGAATACCAAATCGTAAAACGTTTAAAGCCACTGAAAGACGTCTTAGGGAAAATGGCACACTAAAGCCTATAAGAGTAAACGCCGGTCGACAAAGACTTTGGCGAACTCCAAACGTTGAAGAAGAATTACTGGAGGGTGTTCAGTTATCTCCTAGTACTAGCACCAGAGGATTGTCACTTCGATTCGATCTTTCCTCTACCAGTATATGGCGGACATTGCGCGAACAATAATTGCATCCATTTCACATTATGCCTGTGCATGATTTGTTACAAGATTATAGCAAGCGCAGAAATTTCTCCCAGGGGTTAAATCAACAAAACACACGAGTTTCTTAGTTCCTAAGCTGTCTGCTGTTTACCGAAGAATCTTGCTTTACAAGAAATGAGATTACTAATTTTCGAAACACCCATACTTGGGACGAAGAAAACCCTCATATGACTGCTACTACACATTAGCAACATACCTTTTCATTAAATGTTTGGCGTGATCTTGGCGACAATCTAATCGGCCCCTTCTTTTTGCCACCTAGGCTTTCAGGAATATCATACTTGCATTTTTGCAAAATAATCACTATGAGCTTCTACAAGATATTGCGCATGTCAATAAGCAGAGGTTTTGGTTTATGCATGATGGTGCTCCAGCTAACTATTCTCATATTGTGACTGATTATTTAAACGCAATATATGGTAACCGATGGGTTGGACCTGTTAAATGAACACCACGACTTCCCGATCTAACGCCGATAGATTATTTTCTGTGGGGCGGGATGAAGTGTATGGTTTATTCTACGTCTAATTGGCACGCAACAAGAGCTAAGGAATTGGATCGTGGAAGCCGCAGCTACTATCAAGCATCGTCTTGATACTATAAGAAGTGCCAAAGACGCATAACGGGTTGGTCATGCTGAATGCTGCATTCAACAAAACGGTGGCCACTTTGAACAGTTACTCTGAATTATTGTGTTGTTAACTCGTATTTGTATGCCCAATATCTCTGTAATAAATTGATTTAAAACATATGTGTATATGAGCTGTTATGTATATATTTTGCTACAGAACAGGATGGATGCCAAAAATTATATCTATAAATATATTTTATTTGAAGAAAATTATTATTTGAAGGATATTCTAACATTCGCTGGCAAAAAGAACTATTCGGTAAACACCGTTACAGAAGAGTTCATAGAACTTAGAGTCAGCTTTGTATTTTTGCCCCTTCTCACAGGGGAGGATTGAAGTACCGAGAGAAGGTATTCTTTGAAGACAGACTAAATTCTGCTTTCAAACAAGTACAGTCTGAATTAATCATTGAACCAGAACATTTGTATCAGGAATCACTCCACTCCCTTAAATTCAGTGCCAGTTAAAGTGTTTAACATCTGAGTTTCAAACAATCTAGCTAATAGTTATTTGTTTCCTTACATTTATTGGTTAATTCATGATTCAAAATTAATAATTATCTTGTAAATTTTCTAATTTTATATACAGTTGAATTATTTATTTAAAAGTGGTACTTATTCTCTATTTCTAATACTTCTATCTTAAACATACTTACTCATAAGCCCTTTACAAAACCGCTCACGCCAAAAGCTATTGCACAAACAACACAACATCACCAACAATATTTCAGAACACATACCTAAAAATAGTGACTTGCAATTCTGAAACACCCAGTATTTTGTTAAAATCATTTAACCACTGCATTTATGAATTTAAACCATAGACCAAAAACTATTTAAATAATCAACTAACGTGATTTATAGTAATTAAAAAAAGCGGCCTCTACACGGTCAATAATATTGTCAATATAACCATCAATACTCGTGCTAACCAATCACAATACTTCATTACCTTACACGATCAATATTATTGAAGTAACGAAGTTTGTGATTGGTTAGCACGAGTATTGATGGTTATATTGTCAATACTGATATTAACAATATTATTGACCGTGTAGAGGCCACTAAAAAAACATAGCTTTTATTCAACCCTGAACTCACCAGCGCAGACTTGGTACGGTACCAGGCATCAATCTCTGCTTACTACCTGGTCGCTTGCATACAAAATGCAGTATTTTTATTTTCTCTTATTCCCCAGTAAGAGAAAGTATTGCGGGCGTGTACAAAATTTTAGAAATTGAGTTTCACGAGAAATAATGTTTTGAGGACCCCCCCCTGAGTATGACAAAAAAAACAAGCTTTCCCCCAAAGTATCACTTCAGTAAACAAAGTATCGTCCTACAACCTATATAATATTGAATAAATTAGATATATTCGTAAGAATATATCCAAATTTCTGCAATTAATCCAAGCATTCTCTTGGAAGTGTTACTCTTTCAAATATACAAAACCTAGTATTAGCGATACGGAGACACTGATCACAGATAGTAACTTCGTACATCTATTCCCAAATTCCATTGTCATATTTCTTGGGCTAAAGGGATTAAAGGATTTAATTGCAAACGTAAGAAAAAAATCGTTTGCTAAAATAATATATCAATGTTATTTTGTAACAAATTTAAAAAAAAAAAAAAAAAATTAGTTTAGATAATTCTGAACAATCTGCGACGTTAAATTTCAAATATTGGTTCAATATTATTGGCGCTCTTTTCTGAACTACAATGTAATCACATTCTACTATCTACTTAGGTAGCAACTTGTCCCCTCCATCACCTCTATATTTATGTTGGGAAACCTTTTATTAACCCTTTCATTGCTAAGTTAGTGCAGAGTATTAGTAAACTGCGTGCTAGGCTGTCTCACTGGTAGTCCGTCCCCACCATGCTAAAATTCCTTTGTCAGTCGAAGATTTTTCCCCACTTTTTGTTTACAACTCTTTAAGCTTTAAAATCCGCTCTTTAACTTTTTAAATCCCTATTTTAAACTTATTAAATCTCTATTTAATTAGTAACAGTCTAAATTTCCAGTGAACTAATTAATTTTTAGCTGTAAGTAAAGCTATTAAAGGTTTATTACAAGTATATAAAAGGTTTAAAGTCTATAAGTCTATTAAAGGTTTGTTAAAAAAAAAAAAATTATATTTAAAATATCTTAAACAAATATAAATTAAAAACGTAATAAAAAAAACACTTAAAAGAAAATTAGAATGTTTGTTTAGTGTGATATATCTCGAAACACGGCACTACACTTCCTATTCGAAACACGGAAAAAAAACTTCCTGTACCATTTAGTGGATTTCCTTATTGTCTCAACAGTTGACAGAACCATGTCGAAAATAATAATCAAAATACTAAAAGTGTAAGTTATAGAAAATTATATTGAAAAACTGCAAAAGAGAAGTTATTCAAACAGACGCAAACGTTACAATGACAAACATATGTAGGTACAAAAGGTTGTTTGGAAAAGGGAAGGATAATAAACCCAAGAAATTTGCCGACAAAAAGGTCGCAAGGGATTATTGCCATCTTTTATTTTAGTATAACATAATAGGCAAAAGAAAATATTCTGAAAATTGTACAGATGTCGATGGGAGATTTAAAAATGATGGCGCAATTATGAGAGACTAGCAAAAAGGTTTGTTGCCATCTGTTGCCATTTAAGTGAAATAAAAATATTCTGTGGATGCCTGTGGATGTATAGATGTCGCTGGAAGAAGTAAAAAAATATACACTTTCATGTAGGAGTCGCAAAGATACGAAAAAGCATCAAACCACATATATGTGGTATTAGCCTGTGGGAGAGTGCTAGACCAATACATATAAATGTGGTATTAGCCTGTGGAGAACGTCAAGATTCGGTCATCAGTGAGCAGTAAGAAGATTCGCAGGAAGAATTGGAATTAGAAGAAAATTCGGAATTTATTTTTACTTTGGAAGAGATAATGTACATAAGTAAATGGAGGAAAGCGGAGTCTACAGTAAATGTTAGAACTACAAAGCATAATATATCGCATCTTCTAATGCTGTACTGTACAGTACGGTAATGGATGATAATTACAAAGGCTATTTCAATGAACCAAAATTGTAAAAGATAAAATGTAACTTTTTTTTATATATCCTTTTGTGAAGTTTTGCCAAATATAATTTTGATTGTAAACAGGAGCATATTCATTTAAAATGTATAAATATAATAATATTTTAAAAGTTCGGGTAGTTTCGTTATCTCAAAATTCAACTTTTTTTTTTTTTATTGTGGTCTTTACTGACCCCACGCCACTGTGAGAGTGAAATTTCTAGCGCGACCAGTTAAGGGATGATGTTGTTTCTCCAGTACCAATTTGCCGTTTTTCAAACTTGGTAAAACTACAATACAAATTTTATTCTACACCACTCAAAATTATAAATCGTTATTTTGATCGATTTACTACAAGAAATTTTCTTCTACTATCTCGAATAAGGCTTATTATTTGGAAAGGCGCAAACCTGGTAAACCACACATACCTTCACGTATTCTTAATTAATGCTGCTCTCTAAACTTTATTCTTTAATTATTAAATCTAGCAAACTAGTTTGCCAACTGAAGTTCTTTTAATTTTAAATTCAAAATTCTTATTTCTGAAGCCCAATTATTATGCCATATTAGCTGTGTAATTTAACGCATTACAATAGTAGAATAACCCCTTTACTCGATTATCACTATGGCTACTAAGTATTATTCGAACACGAAGTAGGTAGCTGAACGCATTAAGCGATACTTCATCTAACTCCGCATTCTTTTAGGCAGTAAACTTATATCGTTCTTAACTAAACTCCTACAATTTTCTATTATTCATACTTTTTCTAGTGCATTAAGATAATAGCAAATGGGGAAGGCCAAGGATATGCTAATAGAGTGAAGAAGTATTACGCCATTGAAAAAGTGACGAGCTAGAGTCTGCTGGATCTAACATAAATTAGGAATACGCACTCAAGACTAGGCCAATGTGGCTCCCCACAGAGAAGAAAAAAGTTGTGCGTAAGAACTTCTTCTTCAGAAATCTACCAGTCTAGCTTCAATAACTTAAGCACTTAAACACTTCATACATTTCCTAATGCATTAAGATAATGGCAAATGGGAAAGGCCAAGGATATGCTAATAGAGTGAAGAAGTATTACGCTATTGAAAAGATGACGAGCTAGAGTCTGCTGGATCTAACATAAATTAGGAATAGGCACTCAAGACTAAGCCAATGTGGCTCCCCACAGAGAAGAAAAAAAGTTGTGCCTAAGAATTTATTCTCCAGAAATCTACCAGTCTAGCTTCAATAACTTAAGCAAATCCTTAATCTGCAATTAATCCAAGCATTCCCTTGGAATAATAAGGGAAGTGTTACCCTTTCAAATATAGGAAACCTAGTATTAGCGATACAGGGACACTGACCACAGATTCTAGTTCGTACATCTATTCCAGAGATTCCATTGTCACAATTCTTGAGCTTAAGGGACTAGAGGATTTAAATATCGAACCAAAGATACATATGTTTTGGTTAATTTATACTTCTAACTAAAATTCTTGAAATTCTTTAGTTCCTCCAATAACAAATGAGTTTTACTAAAGTGTGATTTTGTAATACACTTGTCTATCAAATCATACACATACATAAGAATATTAAATTAATTTCTATAATGTACCGTATGATGTAAAGAAGCAAAAATCATCATATGCCACATTAGAAATATATATTTTTTAATATATTAATGATTGCTGTGTCAACAGATTTAGATAACACCTACTGAAATCTAACCAACATAGCAGTTAGGCATTGCAAACTATATAGTAAAAGTAATAAAACTACTTTGAATTTACTGTGAACATATTTTATATTGATATTAAATTTATTGTATAAAATTTTAGTAATAAAATATATCCAAACAAGAAGGCGAAAAACGTAAAATCACTTGAAAATTTATTATATATAATTTTCTTATAGTTAAATAAAAAATTGTTGAAAATAAATCTAGGATAATATAATGTTACAATTTAATGATCAAGATCATGATTATAATAATTGATTATTATATTTTACGTAACGATTTATTTAATGTATTATTATTACTCAAAGCAAAAGTTAATCAGGTTATTATGAACTGTGGCGGTCTCTACAATTTTCTGAAAGTACCACACAAAATCACCGCTAGATGCCAGCTTAATTCATTTATAACAACAACACATTATTTAATCAAGATAAATAAAATTTGATGTTCTCTTGCTTGTCCTGGAGGAATTTTCGATATAATACAATCCTGGTTCGATCTTACTAAAGGAAGTAATTTAAATTATTTTTCCTAACATTTTATTGAATATTAGAAATATCCAAAACCATATAATAGATTTTGTAAATGTTTTTAATTTTTATATATCTCTTTTAACCTCTTTTTACTGATTTCTTCATCTCTTATTGTTCTATTTCTCATTAACAAAAGAAAAAAAGAAATGCAAAAAACTCATACCACTTTTTCTTACCATAATTACGAATAATTAAAATTAAAATTGTCAAGTTTTTTACCACCTTGTAATTTTGACTAAAACATTCAATAATATCGCATCAACTTGTCAAGTGTGTAAATGTGGCAGAAAACCTTTGTCATTTAAGTAATTTAAATCAGATTTCTTTTTTGATTCCCTTACTGAAAGTATTGAAGAAAAAGCTTTCAGATTTTGAGAACATAATCGAACTTTAAAATATAAAATAAAAAACTTAGAATGTTTTTCAGACTGGCAAATACGTTTTTAAATAAAGTGACAATAACATTGAATACATTATTTAAGACACTAAAATGTAGTTCTTCTGCTGAAAACAGGAAGTTCATTTTTAAAAGTTATAGGAATATGCATTATCAAGACCAAAAAAATATGTTATTTAAATAATTTAATCTAAACAATGTTTTTTTTTATTTAAATAAATCTTGAAAACTGTAACAATTTCTGTGAATATGGCCCCGCAAACCAGCTGTTATCAGTAAGTCTTTTGATAAATAATATGATAGTTTTACAAATCAAAGGCAAAAAAGTTTTCAATCTAAAGATGAAGATCGAAATTTCAATTAACTATAATCTGAATATAATTACTTCCTTGCATTAAGTGGATTACATTGTTCAGCAACGCGGTGGCTGTTAAAGTTACAATAATAACATATTAACAAAATTCTTGATTTGTAAAAGAATACATTTAGATATTTTGTTGGCAATATAAAATTACAATTTTAATAAAATAGATTCAGAAACATTTAAATAACAAAAATTAGAAATAGTATAAAACATAAGATTATCCACAAAGGAACTGATAATGCCAAAATTTATTCAACCAAATGAAAAATTGGAATTAGAATAAAATGAAACTCTCAAAATGTTCTACATGAGATTATAAGAAAATATATATACCCTGATTTAGCAGACAATATTTATGGATAAACTAGACACATATTAGGGATATATTTCAAATATCTTTTTCAAGATATGGTCGGTAGATAATAAAACAAATTAAGTGTGTGATTAATCTCTTTAAAATAATAATTTTTCGTATTTCAATTCATACATAAAATCATCTGATTTGATGATTATTAATAAAATATTTATTTAATGTCATATATACACAAATAAGGTTAAAATGTTACAAAATATCCTTATGTCCCAAAACCAGTCCAATTGCAGACAAGGTTCAGCTTAGCTATTATTTAAACACAAAATTACGCTGATAAATTTCAACTTAATCCAACTCACACTCTTTATTATTCCTTTCCAGTCTTCACAAAAAAACAGCCTAATGTTTAGGCCTTTAGGTCTTTAAACTCCTTACAAGTACACCAAAAACTTCACCCATTTTCTTCACGAAAATTCACTCTATATATATCTTTACAAAAGCTCTAAGAGTACACCAGATTCAACAATTTTTTCCACTTTCTATTCTTCATATACAAACATATAAAAAACTGCTACCACGCGGAGGACCCGGGTTCAAGTCCAGCTCTGCTACGCTTAGATTTTTACTTTCTCTTGCTCCTAGTAAGAGGAAGTATTGTAATCGTGTCAAATTTTCGATATCGAGTTTTCACCGGAAATATCCGTTTAGAGGTCCCCTGAGTCCAAAAAAAGCGGTTTTTCGCAAATGCTCTGTGTGTGTGTATGTGTCTGTATGTATGCAAGTGAACAGCATTGCTCAAAAACGAAAGTTGCGTAGAAAGTTGAAACTTGATATTCCGTTTTGGTATCTCTATGGGATCTGACAATACGTTATCTGTCAAAATTCCTCAACCGGAAATACCACTTTACTAGTTGGATTTTTTACTTTTTTGCGATTTTCTCAAAAACGGCTCCAACAATTTTCTTTAAACTTGGAACAACAACCACACATACAAAGAGCTACAATTTTTATTTGAAACATTTCTCCGGGAAAATGCGTCTAAGAGCACTTCTGGGTAAGGGGTGGGGTTAGGTTTCCATCTAAAGTGCTATTTCACTTTAATAGACAATTCTGTGATCTAAATAATGTTAATGAGAATTAAATATGTTGTTGAAATTCCGAGTTTGAAAAAAAAAAGGATTACCGGAAGTGCGTTTACTTTTCAACTTTACTAAATGATTTATTCTCTTTTTTGCAATTTTCTCAAAAATCGCTCCGACGATTCTCTTGAAACTTCATATATAAACTAAACGAGCAATGATCTACAACTTTTATTTAAAACATTTCTCTGGGAAAATTCATTTAAGGGCACTTCTAGGGGAGGGGTTGAAGACAATTCTATCATCCAAACAAAATGAATTAGAAATAAATAGATGGCCAAAATTCCGAGTTTTATGAAATTTAGTAAACCGGAAGTGCGCTTTTACTGAACAGTTTTTTTTCAGTTTTCGACGAATTTCATTAAATTTGGTACACAAAATATAAAATTTGTCAATTATAATTTTGAGAATTGGAGTAAGAGAAAGTTGTGTTAGTGTTTCACTCCAGATTTTTTTCTCTCCTAGGAGCCTCTACAGTTCACTGCCTGTCCGGTGATGGCCAGTGTTGTCTGTAACGAGAGAACACTGTCCGGAGGCCGACAGTGCACTGAGAAGGCTGCGGGCGCCCATGATCATAGATGTTGACGTGCCTTAAACTAAAAAAAAAAAACAACAACAAAAATCTGTAATATTTTTTGTTAAATAATTGTTTAGCATATTAATAAGATATAATACGCACATGTACAATTATTGATATTTTACTAGACTTTTAACAACATTGTTTTTTCTCATTAAGTTTGTTTTGTTTTGAGATTGAAGATAAAAGATCTTATATATACATACATCAGTATTATTATGCTAATGAATCTAATCACAAAAATAACTAATTAAAGTAGATGACTAAAGTAAGTGAACTTAAAGTAGAGTTTCAAAAATGGGATAAAAGAGATGTTCTGTTGAGTAAAATAATCTTAATGATAATCCATAATGTAACAATCATTTTATTTTATTTTTAATTAACATGAAGAATTAACTTAGACACCGAGAGGTGTTGACAAATAAGCAATAAGTAAAAGATGACTACGATTTGCCTTTAGGTGTTCCAATAACGTGTTTTCTTACCTTCTTTTACGAAAAGAGATTTTGAATTTTCAATGTGTTTAAAAATTAAATAGTAAACTTCGAAGCAAATATTTATAATTGTGACTATTTCTTCACTAAAAAAGGTCAATGGTCTTGTATTTCATATTTTCTTTAATAATAATAAAAAAAAAAAAAATTAATAAATTATAGAAATTTCTTGTTAACTGAAAACAAGTTTACAAACCAGTCAGGTTTGTAAAAAAAAAAAAAAAATTGAGCATGCCCTTCATTTCTTACTCCAGAATACAAGTTTTTCAAGCTAAAAAGTTTCATATTCTTAATACTTCTTCTTCTGATTTAGATCATAAATAAATTATCCACAATTTCTAATTTCTTTAAATACAATTAAAACAAAAAAAAAATTTGTTTGTCCCCCCCCAAGAGGACTAGCATCTTTATAAATTTTCTAAAAAGTAAGGTTTATTATTATTTTTTTAACAAAAAACGAAATAATTACAGTTATTTCATTAAATACAGACATTTAATAAACTCATACAAACTATTAACCATCAACAGATTTTTCATTTAATTCATATTTTGTATTTCATTTTGCATCGTTGAAGGGAAAAATAAACAACGTTCATGTTAATGCCCGCTAAAAATGGATATTTAATGATCAAAGTTATATGAAACTCGAAGAACTCCAACTGTGTTTATACAAAGGAATATTTTTATTATTCGAATAAATAAGGTGCCCAAATATCAGGACGTTACAAACCAAATACTGAAAAAAAATAAACAAATAAAAACAACAAATAAAACTTAGATGAAAGATATCCTTGATTTATATTGTCAATCAATATCTTGATAGAAACGGGCATTTTTTTTTTTGTTTTTAAATTATTACAACTAGAAATGACTACCCAGAAAAAAAAAAGATTTAAATTCCTTATATAGAACAACAACTCAAGTTGTTGCTTGTCAATATTTCAAGCTAAAAGACATATGATTTATTTGACATTTCCAAAGAAGCAAAATGCATAAAAGAAAGTCAATATAACTTGTTCAATCTATGTATTTTACGAAGAAATATATTTCAAAAATTTTTTATTAGAAATTGCACTGATCAAAACGTTTATCATTTCCCAGTTTCTAACCAATTTCGGAATTGATCATATTCAGAGTGTTGAGTTTATCAATATACTGTATGGAAACGTTATTTTTTACACTTTCTATTTGCCTAAATTGTAGAATGAACAAAGTTTTTAAACAAGATTATTCATTTCAACTCTTTGGGAGTTTCAAGATCTGGATCCGGTCATAAAATGACGGAGACAATCTCAAATTTTATGAGCATTGTGAACCCTCACCAAATTCAAAATTTCTATATATATATATTTTTTTTTTAAACGAGTAAGACTTAATTAAAGATATTTGAATTAGTATTATATGGTTGCTCAGTAAGTAAAGTATTCAGATATTTACGCTTGTTTATTATCAACACCTTAATATTTATACCTAAATTTAACCAAAGAAACGAAACAGTTTTAATGAGCAAATGTTATGAATTAGATGTTATTAATTTCTCCAAGAAAGTACTTATCTCTAATTAAAAAAAAAAAATAAATGAAACAAATTATTCCTGTAAGTTAATTACTTGCTTGTCGTGTCATTTTTTGCTCAATTATTATTCTAAATCTAAATGTTGTTGGTAGGTGCAATAACTTTCTACATTTAGAAAACTGAACCAAAACAAAATTTAAAAATAAAAAATTGATCAATATTTAAAAATTCTGTTTACAGAAAAAAAATATCAATGCGCCACGATAAAAAAAGCTTTTGGTCACTCTCAAATAACTTTAAATCAGGGACAATAATTTCAGCTGATTCTTAATGTAAATCATTATTAAGTGGTATGATAAGTATGTAAGGGGAAAGTGGTTTTTTATTATTTATTTATTTTGCGACTGCATTTTTTTTTTTTTGAAGGTTCTGTACCGCGACCATTTTTGATCTATTGTAGTACCCCCCTCTGGTGCCTAAGATGAGCTAGCTCATCTATAGCACCCTCTCCAGGTTTAGCTCCCTGAGGAATCTCAGGATCCTGGAAGGTTCTAGGGTGGGTATTTCTTCCTCCCCTATCTGGTAACAACCCAGACTGCTGAATCTTCAGACTTTGAATGATGGCATAACAGTCCGTAAGGAGATGTATCGGAGTTTCCTCCGTTTCTCCACAGAATCTGCATGCGCCGTCATCTTCTAGGCCAAGCTTCCTCAGGTGCTCACTGAGTCTGCAATGCCCCGTAAGGAATCCCGTAAGAATACGGATCCTATTCTTGCTCAGACTGATGAAAGCTTTCGACCTTTTCTGGTTATAGCCACCGTCACAGACCTTGGCCTGCCTCAGTCCCGGGATGGTGTTCCAGAGACGAGCTCTTTCAGCCAGCTCCTCCTTCTTAATTTCTTCTAGAAATACTTGGTCACTGACTCCACAAAAGGGCTCTGGCCCAATAAGAGGAGATACAGTGCCTTCTTTTGCCAGGGTGTCGGCTACCTCATTACCCTCCACGCCGACATGTCCCGGCACCCAATGTAGGGTAACCTTATTACTCCTGCCTAGGTCATTAAGCTTGCCTAGGCATTCCCATACCATTTTAGAACTGATTACATAAGAGCTCAGTGCTTTAATGGCCGCCTGACTGTCGGATAGGATAACTATCTCCTGATTCCGATATCCTCGATCAAGGTTCAACTGAACGCACCTTCCAATAGCGTAGATTTCCGCCTGGAAGATGCTAGGAACCTACCCATGGGTTCTGAGTGTTTGGTTCTAGGCCCAAACACTCCTGCCCCGGTTCCTTCGAGGGTCTTAGGCCCATCTGTATACCACTTAGTGGCATGCTTGCTAATGCTGTCCAGGGCGGATCCATCGTTCCACTCTCCTTTCGTACTTAGATTCGTAGAAAAATTTCTAACGAAGCTATATTTCTTGGTCATACTATCTCTAGAAAAGCTCCAGAGGAGGGAGCCAACAGAAAGAAGCATTCGCCTCCCAGAGCTTAGCCCACGTCCTCCCTAGAGATTCTGAGGAGAGCTCCCTTCGCCACCTTTTCCACCACTAAGTGGAGCGATGTGAGATTGAGAATAACCTCAAACCCGGCTGTAGGACACGTCCTCATTGCTCCCGTAGTGCATAGGCACGCAAGGCGCTGTACTTTGTCAAGAGTCAAATTGCGACTGCATAACAAATGTCGGATATATATCTGACGATGAGGTAAAAATGTCTGTAAAAATAAAATGGGCGGAAAAATGAAATATCGCCCTTCTCAAGGACCTGTTCTATCATTTATTACAAGTATTTGGCATGTGGGAGAATTTTCGCTGAAGACCGATTGGCACATTTTTAAAGTACAGTTAATTAAATATTTTATATCCAATAACATTACGAATGAAGAGCAGACTAAATAGTCTTACTGAAAATGTTGGCTATACACTATTCACTAATAAAATAAAATAATATGACACTTATATCATATATTAATAACAGGAGAATTCAAAAAATTCAAAATTCTACAATACGAGAACGTTTCAAAAAATGAATCAATATTTTTAAGTTTGGGCTGGTTTCATAAACTACCAATAATTTAAAAAAATGTGAAAGTGACGAAAAAAAATCTGGCGTGAAACAGTCACACAACTTTCTCTCACTCCAGTTTTCAAAATCATAATTGACAAATTTTATAGTTTGTGTGACAAAGATGATAAAATTTACGTACCCAAACTGAAAGAGGAATTCGGCGTAACGTTTTATGCACGATACGTGGACGATTTATTCCTCATATTGCAAAACGACATAGACGTAGACAAAATAGTACAGTACCTTAACAACATAAACAAGAAAATAAAATTCACATACGAAAAAGAAACGAACAACACCCTCAACTTCTTGGACATGAAACTCACAAGAACAGACCATAAAATAGAGTACGGAATATACAGAAAAGCAACTACATCGGATGCAATCATACCGCACAATTCCAACCACCCCACCCAACACAAACTAGCTGCACTTAGACACCTAACGAACAGACTTAAATACACACCCCTCACACCCGCGAACCACACACAAGAATTGCAGACAATCTACAAAATAGCTGAAAACAATGGGTACAATACAAACATCGTTAATAAACTCCTCAAAAACGAACCACACCGCCGAAAGAGGACTGACAAAAAAACAGCAGACAAATTCGCCACATTCACATATATTGGAAGCCACACGTACAAACTCACAAATTTTTTCAAAAAACTGGGCATCAAGACATCCTTCCGGACAAACAACAAATTAGGCAAAAAACTCCGCACTCGTAGCGAGTTCACTGACGTGTATGACAGCAGTGGGGTCTACGAGTTGAAGTGCCCGGACTGTGACAACATTTACGTGGGGCAGACCGGCAGAAAAATCAAGGAACGATTTACCGAACACATCAGATCATACAAATACAACAAAGTTGACTCAAATTACGCCAATCACCTAAAAACCAACAAACACAAACCCGATGACATAACGACCACGATGAAACTAATACACTCTGGCCACAAAGGACGACGACTTGACATAGTAGAACAACTCGAAATATACAAGCGAAAAACACAAAACTTAATAAATGAACAGACAAAATTTGCTAGTGAACCATTATTCAGAACATTCTTCTCACAATAGCAACAGAAACACAATTACACACGCAACAAATAGTTCTTAAATAGATTTTAAGGTTAAGTTTAGTTTTAAATCTACTATGTACATATAACTTTACTAGTTTAGATATATATATATAATTTAAAAAAAAAAAAAAAGTGCGTATTTGGATGATGTATGTGAGTGATGATGGTGACATGGTTTGTGGGGTTTGTGGGATGCATAATAAAAAACTTAATTATATAAGAAAACATAATTAGGTATACATGCTTGCGAGCATGTGAGGGTTGCGTGAAAAAGAGAAAGAATGACTGGAATTTCTTAATTCTTTGGAACTGGAAAACTTAACTTAATTATATAAAAAATCGTTCAATTTTAAACGAATGAATGAATTTTAAAATGTTAGTTTAATCGTTGTTTAATTTTATTTAGATTTATTTTGTGTATCTTATTTTTTATTTTATTTTTATTTTTTTGTATATTCTTAATATTTTGGTTAGTTAATTGTGAAGTAAGTCTCCCTCCAACAACAGAGTTTAAAGATTAGACCCCCGCGTCCACTGTAAGAAAAGAATTTGCCCTTTAACAACCCAAACACGTGTTTTCCCACCCATCTGGCCACATCCCTTTACCTAGTTTAAGAGTTTAGTATTTTAAACATACACCTCAGTTAGTGTGAAACTAAGTCTCTGTACGAGTCCGTGTTGGCACACTGTCTAAAAAGCGCATCCTGAAGATGGGCGAACGCCCGAAACCGGTCGATGACCACAAAATGAAGCAGGCTTCCACGGAAAATGTCTCTGATGCTTTCCAGCTCTGCGGAACCAACCACCACAACAAATGATAAAATTCGTTGGAGTTCGTCGAAAACTGAAAACAAAGTTCAGTAAAAGCATATTTCCGGTTTACTTATTTTCTTGAATTTTGGACATCTATTTATTTATAATTAATTTTGTTTGGATGGTAAGATTGTATAATCAACTATGATAGCACTTTAGAGGAACCTAACTCCATTCCTCCCCCAAAAGTGCCCTTAAATGAATTTTCCCAGAGAAATGTTTTAAATAAAAGTTGTAGATCTTTGATGTGTAGTTGATATTCAATGTTTAAAGAAAATCGTCGGAGCCATTTTTGAGAAAATTGCAAGAAAGTTAAAAAAAATATCAGAAAACTGAAAAATACATTTTAGTAAAAACCGCACTTCAGGTCATCCGATTTTTTTTTTCAAACTCGGAATTTCAACAACACATTAAATTCTAATTAATATTGTTTAGATGATAGAATTGTATAATAAACTGAAATAGGAAAATCCACCTACCCCCTCCCAAAAAAGAGATCTTGAATTACAGTTTTCCGGAGAAATGTGTGCAATAAAAATTATGGATCTTTGTAAGTGTAGTTGATATATCAAGTTTAAAGAAAATCGTTAGAGCCATTTTTGAGAAAACTACAAAAAAGGGGGAAAAAAAACCATTTAGTAAAGTGGTACTTCCGGTCGAGGAATTTCGACCGCTGGCCTACTGTCGCATTCCATAGTGATACCAAAACGGAATATCAAGTTTCAACTTTCTGCGATTTTTCGTTTTTGAGCTATGCTGTTCACATACATACATACACATCAGACCATTTGCTAAAAACCACTCTTTTGGACTCAGGGCACTCCAAAACGAATACTACCGGTAAAAACTCTATATCAAAATTTGGCACGATTACAATACTTCCTCTCACTTTTAAACAAAAGTAGTAGATTTTTGTATGGTTAGTTTATATACAAAGTTTCAAGAAAATCGCGAAAGTGAAAAAAAAAATCATTTAGTGAAGTGGTAAAGTAAACGCAAATCCGATCATACGATTTTTTTTTTTCAAACTCGGAACTTCAACAACATATTTAATTCTAATAAACATTATTTAGATGAAAGAATTGTTTAATAAACTGAAATAGCACTTTACAGGAAAATCTAACCCGAACCCCACCGCCAAAAGAGTCCTTAAAAAGAATTTTCCCAGAGAAATATTTTAAATAAAAGTTGTAGATCTTTGTATGTTTAGTTGATATAAGAAGTTTGAAAAACATCGTCGCCATTTTCGAGAAAATCGCAAAAACGTAAAAAAATTATACAATAAAGTGGTACTTCCGGTAGAGGAATTTTGACATATAACGTACTGTCAGATCCTATATGGTGAAATGTAAACGGAATATCAAGTTTGAACTTTCTGAGGTTTTTCGTTTTTGAGCTGTGCTGTTCACGTACACGCGCGCACACACACACACAGACCACTTGCTAAAAATCACTTTTTTGGACTCAGGGGACCTCAAAACGGATAATTCCGGTGAAAACTCGATATCAAAATTTCGCACGATTTCAATACTTCCTCTTATTAGGAGTAAGAGAAAGTAAAAAAAATACCCCTCAGTAATATAGTGCGATTGGGAGGGAGGTGAATGGCATTGTAGAAATTGATGAGTGTAAGTTTAGAAAAAGGAAGTAACAACTAGGCGAAGGCGTTCGATGGTGGATGATTTTTTTTTTTGGAAGGGTAGTGCGGGATACAAATAAAATGTATTTTTAGGAAGCATATACTAATACAATACAAAGATGTTTTCAAAAAAAAGAAACGTTCCACCGAAGTCCCTACAATAAATTAATCTTCCCGGTATAATGTTTTCAAGAAAAATGAGCGGGCCTTTATATACATATGTATATAAAGCATTTCGAAGTTTAGTGGAAATCATTGAAACAGAAAGAAAAAAAAAAATAATCAGAGATATTCAAATTTTGGAAATGAAAACTTGTGTCAGCTCCGTTATTAAGATATCGGGCTGGAATATATAGTTTGTAATTATTGCTTTATAGCACTTACTAACTGAAACATAAAAAAAAATACAACTTTTTTCTGGTCAAACTTAATTTCGAATATTTTATTACATTCACAATACTTCCGCTTACAAGAGTAAGAAAGCAAACAAACATTTTTATTGCTGGTAATAAAATAGAAAATAGTTATTATGTAAAAATATTCAATAATAATTTAAACTGGATGGTAATTTATTGTAGAAACTAGGAAGCTCCCAAAAAAAACTACAAATTCAACCTTAATACTATTTTAAATTACCACTACACTAATTTCCGTTCCATATTTATAACAGATGCTGTAATATAGTTTAATTTATCATACACGATTTCACACGCTAGTTTATTTACGCTTACTATAAAGATGTATGTATAATCTTCCTATTTGGGAACTTTAAGTGAAAGACATAACATTACCTAGTCGAAATAGAAAGCCTCGGAGATACGAAAGTCAGATTACCCTACAGGGTGGTAACGAATGGTTGTAATTTTTAAAATGTCAAATATAAATTATAATTTAATTGACAATTCCAAATAGAATTGGTTGGTTTTATAACATAGGTTAGTTATTACAAATAAAGTATAGTATATATACTGCTATATTTTAAAATATAAGCGACTAGAGAAAAGTTTCCCAATTACAAAATTGTTTACGTATATGCATTCTATTAAAATTCTTAATAAATTCCTAATGACTTAAAAAAGTATAATGAACTAATGTCGATATTTATAGAAAATATACAATTTTTATTTGTATTTTTTTTTTAATGAATCACATCGAAAAGCAATATCATTTTAATTTTTTGAGATGCCCAAAAATGAGAATAACAAAAAATTGCATTAAGTACTTTCCCAATTTACTTCAAAAAACAAAGGTCAAACCAAGGCTTTTTTCATATTTTCGAAATACTTAAATTGATATCTATCAGGTTTTTATTTGATAAAAAAATCTATCTAAGCAGAAACGTAAAAAAAAACTAATTAATCTGGAAATAGAATTTCAAATTAAGTTATCAAAATGAACGCTGTAAGAATTACCATGGATTTGCAGGTCAATCGTTAAAAAGAAGAAGGTAAAAATATTAATGATACAAAGTATCAATCATTTGAGTTTCTCGAAAAAAATGGATGCCTATAGAATATTATAACTAATACAATACAAAGAAATTGAACAGTTATACTTTACCTTTGAATTTAAAACTTCCATTTCAAATCTGATGAAATTTTCAGTATTATAAAGTGAATACCGTTGACGTTCATGATCAAGATCATAATCAAGGCAATAACTGATGTAAATAGTTTGAAACATGGTGATGTTTGCTATCACTGTGTAGCCTAGAAGTCATTCAGATAGATAAATTCAGTTAGTGAATTGTACATTATATGGACCAAGCTACGATATAATTTCTGTGATTGTATAGAAATTAGGTTGTTAACCCTCAAAATTACGTGTAACCTTATTTTGTAATGGAAGTTATACTGCACAAGAATTGAGATATGTCACTTAGGCAATGGTCTAATCATATATAATATTTAATGAGTTATAATGTAGTATTTAAGATATAATTTTGAATTTCAGCTCATCTCATATACTTTCAATTCCATAATCCTAGATTTCTACAGACGATTGATTACTGACAATTTAGAAACAGGATATATGAGAAAATCCATCTATGTCCGAATAGATACGTACTATGTCCAAATTATTACAAAGTAATGAACATTTTTTTTAAGGCTACTGTTCAGTTGTTTAAACAGAACTGGTTTATATTATTGCATTTTATAAAAATTCAAGGTCAAAATCGCATTTTTGTACTGGAATCTTAGTCTATTATAGAGGAGCACATACTGCGAGGTACTTTGTACTTGAAAAAGAAAACTATATTTAAAAATCTACAAGCTTAAACAAATGTATATTATTCACAAGAGAATAAAACTAGAAGGCAAAAAAAAAAAAAAAAATAATCGAACTGATTAAAAATAGAAATAAACGAAATGAAAAAATCTGGTGTGAAACACTCACACAACTTTCTCTCATTCCAGTTTTCAAAATTGTAATTGACAAATTTTATAGTTTGTGTACCAAATTTGATGAAATTCATTGGAGTTCGTCAAAAACTGAAAACAAAGTTCAGTAAAAAGCGCACATCCGGTTTACTTATTTTCTTGAAACACGGAAATTTTAGACATCTATTTATTTATAATTAATTTTGTTTGGATGATAGGATTGATTGTATAGTAATCAACTATGATAGTAATTTAGAGGAACGTAACACCACCCCAACCACCAAAAGTGCCCTTAAATGAATTTTTCCAGAGAAATGTTTTAAATAAAAGTTGTAGATGTTTGCATGTGTACTTGATATTTAAAGTTTAAAGAAAATCGGCCGAGCCGTTTTTAAGAAAATTGCAATAAAGTGAAAAAATACCAGAAAACTGCAAAATATATTTTATAAAAAATCACAATTCTGGTCATCCGATTTTTTTTTCAAACTCAGAATTTCAACAACACATTTAATTCTGATTAATATTGTTTGGATGATAGAATTGTATAGTAAACTGAAATAGGACTTTAGAGGACAACCCACCACCACCCCCTCCCCTTAAAAGTGCCCTTGAATGCATTTTCCCTGAGATATGTTTCAAATAAAAATTGTAGATCTTTGTAAGTGTAGTTGATATTATAAAGTTTAAAGAAAGTCGTTGATGCCATTTTTGAGAAAACTGTAAAAAAGGGAAAAAACCATTTAGTAAAAGTGGTAGGTACTTCCGGTCGAGGAATTTCGACCGCTGACCTACTGCCGGATCCCGTAGTGATATCAAAACGGAACATCAAGTTTTAACAAAATTAATGAAAAATAAAAATGATATATATTGTATACGTTAACAATTTTAACAGAAGATTATTCTTGTTGGCCGTTAGTTGTAACATGAAAACAAAAATTAGTTGGCTTCTCGACCAATTGATGGTAAAAAAAAACAAAACCAAGAAATAAATTTTGTAATTGTTTTTTAATAATTGACAGTTCGACGTTTCGACAAACTTGGTTTGTCTTCTTCAGGAACAATATAAAACAAAATTAAAGAAAAAAACAAAATTATAACATGAAACACAAACAAAAAATCAAATACATAGGTGAGATTACAGTAGTAATCTCATTACTAATGTAATATCATTACTATAGTAATATCATTACTACTGTAATCTCACCGATGTATTTGGTTTTTTGTTTGTGTTTCATGTTATAATTTTGTTTTTTCTTTAATTTTGTTTTATATTGTTCCTGAAGAAGACAAACAAAGTTTGTCGAAACGTCGAACT
This sequence comes from Triatoma infestans, assembly GCA_011037195.1. Classification (NCBI taxonomy): domain Eukaryota; kingdom Metazoa; phylum Arthropoda; class Insecta; order Hemiptera; family Reduviidae; genus Triatoma; species Triatoma infestans. The sequence continues at coordinate 60,335 of JAAEAF010002003.1, forward strand.
GCCAATTGTTAAAAAACAATTACAAAATTTATTTTTTGGTTTTGTTTTTTTTTACCATCAATTGGTCGAGAAGCCAACTAATTTTTGTTTTCATAAAAATGATATATAAACAAAAAAAATCTGGAGTTGAACATTCAAACTAAGACTTCCTGTTACACCAATGAATGAAATGAATCGTTACAAATTTTCTTGTTTGTTACATTTACTAACGCCTATAGAAAAATTCTGTTGTAAAACACTCACCCAAATTTTTCTTACTCAATAAAATTATGTATAAAATGAAAACTTTTCTTTCAAATTTCAAATTTCGCTCTTAAGCGGCCCTCATACGATCAATAATATTGTCAGTTATTGATACTGACAATATTACTGGCCATACGAAAATACTCGTCAATAGTTTAGGAAGAGCTAGTCGCATTGATGAAATATTTGATAGTTCGTGCGCCTGGTTGACCAGTCTTGGTTAGTTCATCTGTAACCATGGCGGAAAAATGCATTCCCTGTTATCGCCCTACTCGATGAACGAAGATGAAAATGAACGGAAAACATTGAAAAACTTTATAAACACTTACAGAGAATTGCCAGAACTATGGAATACGTCATCAGATCTATAATCCAACAGAGATAAGAAATAAAAAGACTAACCCCAAGTGTAGCACTGTTCATACATTTCGCTATTCATCATAAAGTAATTTTTATAATCATCAGGTTCGTTTTGCCTAATGTATTGTATAAGATTTAGGCGATTGCACTTTTTTTTTTTTGATATCCATTATTTTACCCAACATCTTTTCTTCACTTTTTTCGCACCCACATGTGCCCAAATAATAGCAAAACGTGCTTTTACTTTATTTTTCATTTTTAGCAGCACAAATTTTTTCACAACTAAATATTGATTGTATATGTATTGACCGTGTAATGTGTTGGTGAGATGATGTGTTTGTAGGTAGCTTGTGCTATTAAATGAATGGCGGATTGGATATGTCTAATCCTATCCGCGAAAGTTTCAGGAGACTCAGTGGATAGGGACTAAATATTAGTCATCTGTTGTAAGAGGACTAGGGGTGTTTTCTCTTTACGAAATCGGGCTAGAAGTCGCTCGGAATTAGAGGATACGTTATAATTGTACCCTGGCGTTGTAATTCGGCTTTCTGGGTGTCGTAAAATATCTTTGCAGAACCTGAGAGCCTAGGTGCTAATATTTCTAATTTAGCAGCGTCGTCCCAGCCAGAAAGACTAGCACAATGGCTAATTTGGTCAAGGAAATCTGACACTTCGGCTGAATTTTCGCCATCGAAAGTAGGTAAACTATTAATTAATTGCAAATTTCTCAAGGGACTAGGTTGATTGTTAATTGGAGGATTTGCTAATTGCTGCTGAGCAAGTAAATATTCTACAGCAGCGTCGATACCCATATCTTGTCCATTAATCTTATACATTTTTGAAATGGATGAATTACTTGGGGAAAGATTATATTTTTCAAGACGTCTACGTAATTGGAGTAACTTTACAATTTGGGATCTATTAAGTACACTCATAAATTCAAAATTCACAAGGGATTGAGGTGCAAGTGGTACAATTACAAAAATTTAAAAATGAAATTCACTAGAAATTCAATAATGGGAAATATTTAATAAAAATATTATTTCCGCTGAGAAAATAATTAAAAACAATCAAATTATCTGATGGATAATTTTTCTTTTTTATTATTAAATTGAAAATTTTTACGTACTTGTAAATTTGTGGATTCTGGTTGAAAATATCCCAAACAGCTGGCACCAATGTAATGTAATGGTGTGGATGTGTGTAGGTAGCTTGTGGCGTGAGCGTTTTAGCGAAAAGGGCTTGTGTTTGTTTGAGATAGAATGCAAGAATATAATCAAGAAAGCTCCACTGATTATAAAATAAATATATTTTCTAAGAGAAATTAAGTACTTTGAGAATCACAATAATATCTTATAATAAATTCTTATAACGTAATACTGGTATATGTTTCCACCTTGATTTCTAGCACAAATCTGTCTTTTTAATATCTCTTCTCTTAATAGTCTCTTAATAATCTCTTCTCTTTGTTTCTTCAATTCCTCCCCTTTGAGGAGAAGGGGTAATACAATGCCATAATTGTTCTTGTACCGTACGAGTAACTGGACTTGTATACCTGGCTTGCCCTTTTGCAATGGAATGTCAATCTTTTTCTTAATTTGATATAATTATAAAATATTCTAAATTATTTTTAAAAACTATTATTTTTTGATTTCATCCTTCCACTACAACCGTGTCAGGTCATTTTCAATATATTGATGAAATATTGACAATAATATTGATCGTATGAGGGCCGCTTTATGTCCTAACAATATTCAGTGTGGGGGAGGCAAGTGGCAGCCTGCCAAAAAGAGGCAGTTAGAGAACCCATATTAAACAAACACACAAATGAACAGATTCCTCGAAACCACCTCATAACATTTTTTCAGAAAAAGGTTTTTTATTTTTAATAAAAGTGATAACGTTTCTAACTATGCAGAAGGGAGCCAAATGGTTTGTGGGAGTATTTATTACTCACATAGAATGAAACTTCCCTATGTTTCTAAGGACATAGATATCCTGTCGCGGTACGTCATTCAAGTCCAACCTGCGTGCCCTAGTCACTTCAGGCTATTTGGAAACATAAGGCTCCCACGTACCTCAGCTACAATTACAGAATAAAAGATGCAGCGGTACCCCGGCTGGAGTGTGAGTGGCGGGAACTTTTCAACCCTCCATTCATAAAGTCGTAGGCCTGGTTGATGGATTTTTTTCTCGAAACCTTCTTATCTGAATTAGTAGCAATGAAATGAAATGAAATGAAATATACTGTATTTAGTGTTAAACACATTACAGGGATTCTGTGCCAGATAAATAATACATCAGTGTGGCACATAAAACAAATACAAAAATCAATTGCAAATCAAAGTACATTCATAACTGCACAAATTTAAAACTCGGGTAAATAAAATAAAGACTTAATAACAATTAAAAGTATAAACATAATCGAATAGAACGTAATTTCTTCTATAGAGATATTTTACTGACATTAATTACAAATGATTAAATGATTCAGTTTTTTTTTTCTTTCTTTTATCCTTCAATATTCATGGTATAACATATACTGTGTTATTCATTAATAATGAATGATCTTAACTTGAGGACTTCAGTAATGAAATAGTACAGTTTACTTAAGTGGTCTAAAGATTGTATTGTCAACAACTTGTTACATAAGTCAGATTCACTTTCATTTGGGGATATGTGTGAGAAATAATGCTTCCTCATCGGGCTATAGATTGGGTACTGGATCAGGATATGTTCCAGATTTTCTAATTTATTTAAGTTGCACAAGGTACAAATGGAGTCCGTATTTATCACAGGTTCCCACCTTTTTTAAACCCTATTTTAATTACCTTGTTACTAGATACCCTTAATTTGTCTATTGCGCAAGTATATCTCAGGTAGTCCTCCGACGCACACAACCCACTTATATTTCTGTAGATAGTACTGTAGCTAGAGTTGATTCCTCTTTCTATGCCTAAACTGACGACATAATTCGTCCATTTTTCCAGTATACTTGGAATTAAACTTTTGACATGATTTAAATCATTGCACTCTATAATGTCGAATTCACCAATACTATATACAGCCATTGACGTAGCAGTATGAACCAATTTCTTTCCCAATTTCTATTCCTTTCGTTTAAAGAGTCCAGTTTTTTTGATTTAGTAGCAGTGCCTAAATGTAATTACCAAATTTGATCTTCCTATTACATTTCGTTTTTGAGACAATCTGTTAATACATACACACACAAACACACATACAGTCCGACCATTTGCCAAAAACATTTCCAAAACTGATCAATAATCCAATCGACTGTTCTGAACTTCTGGCTGATATCCCCTTCCATGAATCTCCCATCCACTTAAGACATTCTTATACGTTTGCAGTTCCTCATCACAGCACAAATCTATTTTTTCACATGAACATTCAGTCAAGAATATGCCGGGAATGGAATGAACACATAAATAATAATTTAGACTTCTCAGTGAAATTGTCATATTTCAAAACATTGTTAAATGAAATTAAATGAAGATTTGCCTCTTTTTGTAAACAAATTATGTTATATTTATATTGTTATTATTTACACCTTTGTTTATCTATATTCTTGTGTAATCACATATATTTCCGGTGAAAACTCACAATTTGGAAAATCTGGCACGATCGCAAGAGTAGGAAACAGTAAAAAGTGGTAGCGGTTAGACTTTTACACCTGAACGAACTTGTATGGCGCACCCTCTGTCAAAATTAATATAATTATAATTAAAAATAATTCTTAAAGAGGGAAGGTAATAGCTAAGTTCTTAGCGTACTGGACTCCGACGCGGAAGACCCAGGTTCGAGTTCAGCTGTGCTAACCATAGATTTTTTTCTTTCTAGGAGCCTCTACAGCTCACTGTCCGGTGATGGACTGATGTTTGTACCGAGAGAACACTGTCCGGAGGCCGGCAGCGCACTGAGAAGGCTCCGGGCGCCAATGACCATAGATGTTGACGCGCCTTAAATTAAAACAAAAAAAAATAATCTTTAATACTTCAGAGCTTTTTGATAGATTAGATTAGATTAGATTCTGTGGGAGGATTGATTGGCTCTTCAGCCTGTGACACCGCGATCCCCCCCCCCCCAAAGGGTCTATGTGGCCATTGATAGTTTTTTGATAACTATAATTTTGGAAATTGACCCTACTTTTGTCACCACAATCTGAATGTTAGTTAAAAAAATTATATAATTTTCCATATCAATCACTACAAAAAAAGAGAAAAAATTAAAGAAATTCTGAGCTTTGACTGAAATGTTAGAAAAATCAGCAGCAATCAATGATGATTACAAGAAATTAATTAAATATTAAACAAAAAAGAAGAGAATTTAAGAAATATAAGAATAAAGTATGAAGGTAATAATAATAATAATGATAATAATTATTATTTCACTTTTCCAAATATTCTTGAAATTGTTACGTTACTATTTCCTACATATATTTTTATTTATTATTGTTTTGTTTTTTTTGTTTTTGTTTATTTATCTTTATGATTCATTCAAATTATTATTATTATTATTTTTTGCTCTACTTATTTTATACTCCTATTTTGTTTGTTTGCTACACTTATATTTCTAAAAGGTAAATATTCTGTTAAATTAGAAGAAGAAATTATTGAGTTGTAAAATCATTAAGATTTTTTATTTTATATTTTTAAATTTTATAATCACTATTTATACAATCAATGTGAAACCTGTATACGTTTAGCAGAACTTAATTGCCGAAAGTTTGTAAATTTATAAGCAATAAATAATATAAACTAATAAACTAATTAAAATAACGTTTGTGCAGTTTAAAAATTTAAACCTGACCGGCTTCCAAAAGCATCTGTCCAATTAACGTTCAGGTGTTTCAATTAAAAGTGATAACATTTTGATCTTTTCCTAGTTTAAAGAAAAAGCTGTTTTTCAAGAAAATTCCAAAAAGCACTTTACACCTATTGTGCCAAATTTACACCTATGGTTAACTGATTTTCTTAAAAATGTTAAATTCTAGCAGTAATTGTAATGTGTATTAACATTATTATATAGGTGTTAGAACTGTAATATTGTAAGTAACTATACAGAATATCAAGTTTAAGTTTCCTGTAATTTTTCGTTGTTGATGAATTTTGTTACACAAGACCATTCTCTATAAAAAAAAAAAAAACATTTTTTTCATATACTTCCGGTGAAATCGTAAAAATTTTGACATGATTGCAAATCCTCTTCTTTATTGCAATTAAATTATTTTTAATCACCAATTTTTTTATAAACTAAAGTATGTAAAGATCTTTGAACTATAAAGATAGTGGATTAACGGAATAAAACACACATTATTTCAGAATCAGGTAGCTGAACTTGGCTACCACATATTCAGACCTCATGACAGGGCTGCCATCAACACCGGAAATCATTGTTGTGCAATTTAGAGAAAAATTAACATATCGCAGTATTCTCAATGAATTCACTTAAAATCTAATTTTTTCTGGAAAAAGATTTCAAATAAAAGTAATAGGCCTGTATATTTATAGAATTAGTATTTTCAAGCTTAAAACAAACTGTATGGAATCTTTTTTTAATATTGCACTTTCCGATTTTAACATGTTTTCTTCAAAAAATAAAATTATAATTTTATATTTATTGGTCTTCACTATCGCACAGGTAGTGAGTACAATAGACTACCCTTGCAGTACTTTAGGGGGAAAGGTTAACGTTTTAATATTACTATTACTGGAGAATATATGATAAATTCATAAATGTGTGTAAAAGACAGATTTTACGAAATCTAAAGGAAATCGGGGAAAATAAAGCAAAATCATACTTGGATTTTGAATAAAATTTTCATGTCAGATGCGATGGTATTACATAAAAGGAATATCAAGACGGAGCGGAGCGCCTTCGGGTGTTTTTGTTTTTTGAGATATTTTATTCACACACACACACACACACACACACACACACACACAGACTGCAACAAATTTTTCGTACTTAAAATCACCATTTTCGATAATATTAGTGTTTAATCTCTTGACGCCTTTTTGTCCCCCAATGTATACTTTTTGTAACACATATATGTCACTTTCGGCCGTTTTCGTAATTACGATAACTTCCGATTGTACATTCTCCGTATTACCTACAATCAGTTAGTTCTGCGTTCGTTCTCTGCTGGTTTTGTACTTATTCTGTTGTACCCTCGCTCGTACGCGCACGGAAGTGCTCTACATTTTCCACGTGCTACCCCGCATATTGAGTGTTTCATTTTCTCTCTGTTTGTTTGCCGCAAGTATACGAGCGTCTCGTTTCTCACCTCTTTCGTTACACCGCATTTTCACGGGTACACAGTTTTCCGCCATTCTCGTTACACCGCATGTTCCCTGCTTGAGTACAGAACATCATACAAAGGAATCTACTTATGCCTACTTGGCCTTCAATCTGCTCGCCTTTTAGACTGGAGGACACCATCTACGTTCACAAAGGTATCTGGGGCCAGGGGAGTGGGGGAGTCGACTCTCTTTTCCTTTTGGGATCCCTTTCCTTGGGGCGTTGCTACGCCGGTGTCCACATCTTACAAGGTAAGCGTTCTATTATTCATTATTATTGAAATTACTATTCTGTTTCCCCGCATTAAGAACTACACCTCAAATACAGTCCACTTACCGCATTTGTTTGACAAGATCAAACAATTAGACAGATAACATTAATTCCTTTTAAGTATTAAGATAAATAATTCAAAAACGGAAATAGGCAAAAATTATACAATATTCCCTATATTGCCCAGGCGAAGCGCAGCAATATTTACAAACCAAATATTATTTTTGCCATAAACGAGATTATAATAAAAGTTGAGTCGAATCAGGTGACCGCCCATGCTTGTGTAATAGTTCATAAAGTAGAAGACAACCAGAAGCTTCTTGTTGTGGAAAAAAACTTCAGTATATGTATTACCGGCAAAGTATTTAATTCAAGCAAAGTATGAAATTCATCCGGGAAGAGCACCCATTTATTTTATTACATAACGATTTCAAAAATACGTATATTTTAATAGTAATCATTTAAAAGTTAAATTATTTTACTTAAAGTACCAGAACTATTAAAATACCATTTGGAATACCATGATTTATTATAATGAAACACTACAATAGAATTTCCCCAAGTTAAATGAATAATAGGAATATTTAAAAGAATATTTTTCAAATATAACAAATTTATCATAAGAAATATAATCTGGTATCTGGATATAAAGCCCGCATGGTATTATATGAAATGCCTGCATTTCATACTATACTATGAAACTATAGAATGGTTCTATATAATAGAATGCCTGTTTCATTTTGTGGTCATCAATCAGTTTCGGGTTGCCCCATCATCAAGGATATGTTGATTAATTGTGAGATCAGACTTGCACAATGCAAAATTAGTTTACACACAATAAATAATTATTTATTAGGTATTTTAACCGTCGTAGCGTGCGGTTCCTGACCGGTTTCGAATTTTCATCCATTGTCAGAGCAAGTTCACCAAGTTCGTGTAGAGAGTTCACTTCAACGTATCCCATCTACTTATTCAACAGATATTATTTATTTATTTACTTTTCCATATTTAATTAACCGATTTGAAACAATTGTTTAAAAATTATTTTAGTCCTTGTGTTGTGTAGTTTATTGGCTGTTTCTTCGTATGAATGTTGTGATTATTCCAGGTTTGTTTGGAAAATGAACCTTTTTTTTGCAGCCTTATTTTCTTTTTATTATTAATATTATTGTTGTATGTTATAAATTTAGTTTTCCTGACGTTTCGGCAGTTTACATGCCATTTTCAAATGATAACAATGTGATACATATTTTTTACTGAACAAATTTCATATTTGAAGTGGTTTTGTCTTCTGATTAGATCTTTTTTAGGCTCTAGCGGTTCTGCCATGCTGGATTTTACTCGAATACGTTGTGTAGTTTATTGGCTGTTTCAGGAAAACTAAATGTATAACATATAATAATAATAATAAAATAAGGCTGTAAAAAAAGGTTCATTTTCCAAACAAACCCGGAAAAATCACAAGATTTACAGTCCTTGTAATCTTATATATGCCAGTTTATACCAACCAAGAACTCTGCTATAAAGATCGCAAACTTGTTACATGTAATACATGTTACATGTATATTTTAACTCAAGAAATATTATTATAAATAATACTGTAAATTGGATTTTGAGGTTCGGTCATACAAAAGAACTCTTTTTAAATTTCTACCAACATTTCGGCAAATATATCAGAAAAAATAGCTACAATTTTCAAGAAATATAACCTTTCCATTGCTCACAAAAATTCCAATCCTCTAAAAAAACTTTTCTAAACTAAAAGACCCCCACACCCACAACTTTATTATCGGATATAATTTATAAAATAAATTGTTTAGAATGCCCAGCTATATACATAGGATAAACATCTCAATATTTAAAAAATAGACTGTACCAACATAAAGACGACTGTCAAACTAAAAAACCGACTGACATGACTACAGCACTAACGAAACACTGCATACAATACAAACATGAATTTGACATGGAAAACACCAAAATTCTCTCCATAAACAATAATAATAAAAAAAGAAATATATTGGAAATGATTTATATTAAAAAAGATAAATTTTCTATTAATTTTAGAACAGACACCAAAAACCTATCCCTCAGTTATAACAATCTCTAACTGAAAATTTTTGTAAGTACATTTCCTAAGTTATTTCTATACTTTACTCTTATATATGCCACTTATTGTCAAAGTTTAATAGTTGTGATTTAGTTTAATATTGATCTGTTCTACAACAATAGTTTAACATAAATTTAAATATCCTACATATATATCATACTCTTTATTTAGTTTATTTAAAAAAAAATTTATTCTGGGAATATTTAGTTTAAGTTCATATTTTATGTTGTTTCTATTTTTTATTGATTTGTATTTAAATCTTTGTACAGACGCTGAAGAAGGCAATAAATTTGCCGTAACGTCGGTAGAAATTTAAAAAGAGTTCTTTTGTATGACCGAACCTCAAAATCCAATTTACAACATTGAATGCTATAGCGGTCGTAACGAACACCAAAAATATAAAAATAATACTATAGAAACTGTAATTATCCGCGAATTTAGCAGCCAACTGCATTTCAGATCCTTTGAATGGATAACAAATCACCTGCGAATTCTGAGCACTAATCTGTAATCCATTTTTCTAATGTTCAATTGAATAATGAATATTTAGAATGTTTGAAAATTTAAGAACAAAAACAGGAAGATAGTTGACTAATTATTCATAAAGATAAAACAATCTTTGTGAATAATAACAGAAAACCAAATGAAACACCAAAACAATGGGAAGGTGAATAATAATTATTTTTTAGTTATAATAGAAATTACTACACTACCGTCATTATTAAATCCCAGTTAAAAATTGCAATTGTACGAAGTATAAACTAATATTAGATAACTGAATAGAGAAAGTTTTTTATATATAGTTTTTAAAAATATACATGGAGTTATTTTTTAATATATAATATTTTCTTATAATTGCTTCAGTACTAGAAACTGAGATAGAGAAATTCCATTTAATTAATCTTTATCATAATATACAACGAACATGAATATTACAAAATATATATATATATATATATATATATATATATATTATAGTATTAATGTATTAAACTGGATGAAACGTACCATTAATAAAAGCTCTAAAAGGTAAAGTAAGGTCATTAATTACTGAACAGTTACAACATAACAAACAAACAAAAACGGATACGAAACACTTAATGATGATATTGTTGTTACAATTAATAAATTTACTTAAATTTGGAACATTTACTGAGCATTTTGTAATATTGATATAAGAATAGGTAGTGGGGGAACAAATAAATTGTTATACTTGTTGGTTTTTCGGACACAATACTGAATATGATTAAGGCTTCACGACCAGCTGAATGGTAGTTAGAGGCGCGCACAGCAAAGCCTTTTGTATTGTACTAACACACTTTATACCACAATACACTTCTGGGTCTGATTCCCAATCTTGACCTTGAATTTTATTTGATGAATTAATTATGAGTAATTGAGTTATTATTGTATAACTAATTATTAATTTAAGTATGTAAATTACACTTTCACTTGCGCAAACGACATCGCCGTTCTCTCTCCTCATTCTGACCCGGTGCAGTCAACTCGTACCCTAAAACAACATCTGAATTCTCTCAAACAGTGGTTTGTTCAGTGGAAAATGAAAGTAAATGTCCAGAAATGCCAACAAATTACATTCACACTTCGGCACCTGATCTCCAGTGAATTTAAATCATACCGCACACCTTTGCGCGGTCTCATACGTTATCTGGGAATGTACATTGACAAGCGTCTGACTTGAAATCTACACACAGGACTCAAACGACAAGAAATGAAGAAACTTTTTATTACCTACTCGCCCCACTGTTTGACAGACGATCAAAACTGACATTGAATGACAAAATACTTATATACAACGCATTACTCAACCCTTCTGGACTATGGGGCTAGAAGTGTGGAGGTCAGCCAAGCATTCCAACATCTACCGTCTTCAGTCACTTCAATAAAAAATACTTCACCTCATAATTAATGCTCCATTATGTGTCTCCAACAAAGATATCCACAATGATCTCAATATACCTTTCTTGAGAGACCTAATTCCAGTTCGCTATAAAAAGTTTCATTCCCGCATCTCTGAACATCCTAATCATCTAATTCATCACCTCTCATCTTCATCTTTTTTTGACGACCCGACTCGACGTCTGAAGCGGCGCTGGCCGCGCGACTTCCTCAACGTAGGAGGTCAATAAATAACAACTCACATGGAGAGTCATCAATGGGTGATAACTCCTACAGGCTACACTTGTCATATTTACTTAGGAGCATTGTTTTACAGTTGTAAATTTCAAATAAAAAAAAATTTAAAAAATAAAAGCATGTAAATTATATGTTTATAGTAAGTAAACAACCAGAAACTACTTGTTGGGTAGTTTGAATAAAACTTCAATAAATACAAACGATTAGAGATTTTCTACGTGATATTAAAATATGTTTCCTATCCGCCTCCGTCCTCGACGCCTGCCGACATGGTGCCCCATAAATCCCGAAAGGGTTTGATTATGATTTTGTATTTTTCTGTGCACAATTTTTACAAATTTTATACAGAAAGTTCTGGGAAAATAACCATGGAAACATTCGAGGACCATATTACACAACGGTATAACGAGCAAAAATAGTATAGTTTTATTTTGAAAATCAAAGATCCTAAATCTCGAAAAGCATATTGGTGGACTTTTTCATGTAAGAAATAGTCTCTAAGAATCACTGATTCGTCGCTCGACTGTTAGGACCTACACGAATAGGTAGACATGTTCAGCCTTATCGGAAGCCATAAATTTTCGATGTCTCATACATTATATACTTATAAGCATTCTAATATATAAATAATAATTATATGCATATATATGTATATTGTAATTTTATCACGATAATTACCATGATAAACGCTTAGAATAGCTACTATCGGGGAACCATTAACTATAGCCAACCAAGAAATTTCCGATGGAAACTCTCACCAAATTAAAATAGTGGTCTAAATAATCCAGGACATTCGCGACAACCAAAGATCTAGTACAAGAATGTGCACACACTCTCTTTCAGAATATATTTGAATGTTGCTTTCAATGTTTGGAAAAGAAAATGTTGCAGATGAGTGTAAAAATATGAGAGTAGTTCTTACATGAGTATTAAGAAGACCGGATGATCTTGGCCCAAGACACTGAGGTCATCACGTATACGTTCAGGAATAGAATCAGTTAAAAATAAATGTAATAGACACCTTGAACTCAGTCCTCTGAAGCCCCGTAATCCTTCCCTAAACAGAATCCTTCATATTTCAAAGCAGTCTTTCAGACATTAATTACTTGTGGAGCAGAGACTTAGACTGCTAACGAAAATCTGCGAGATAAACTGCTATAATCGAGATGGAATTTTAGAAACGCTAAGCGAGAAAATCCAAGAAGAAGAGAATAGGAAATGATAATATTAGTAAAGTAACGGATAGAAAAGAAAACCTCCTGGATTTAATTTTAGGAAAGATGAAGTTTCGTTGGTTTAGCCATGTGACAAGAATGGTACAAGGAAGACAGTGGGAGGAGAAAGAAGAAAATGGATTTTGGTATGTCACCCTGCATTTTGCTCCGGTTTGCCTGGCGGTTCATGCCTCCCGCTGGCCGTCACTTTGGAGGTCTTTGGGAGGCCATCAAACAATACCTCACTAGCGATCAGAGGCTTACCTGGAGGCGCTTTTCACCGCTGCCACAGACATCAAGGGAATTCTCAATTCATGCTCCCTCTATGTGCTGACGTCTGATACGTCTGATCTCAAACCCCTCACTCCTAGGCATTTCCTCGCCTTTCACCTTCTCACAACTCTACGTATTCCACAACTCACAAGGCAACCTGCAGAACTTCTCAAAACGCGGGTGCCAGGAGTACCTGCATGCGCACAAACCTGAACAGCGCACAAAGTAACTGCTTTCTACTAGTGACATAGACCCTGGGACAGTAGTCATCATTTACCAGGACAATATTCCTCCGTGGCAATGGGTGCTTGGCCAAATAACTGCTTCGCATGCCATCGCTAAACTGTCCGCTTCCCAATCACTAATCATCACTGATGCTAGTCTTCAGAGCGGGCGGCATATTCAGTTGCTACTTACGCGGTGACCTTTGACCGCTCAATACTTCTCTCTCTCTTTTCTTCTCCCTTTCATTTTATATAATGCCAATTAAGTTTTATTATCGCTTTGCAGCGATTTTCTAACAATTCTTTCCTTCTACATTTCATCCTCTCTCTCACTCTACCCCACTGTGAGCAACGCCCTATTTGTCTCTGTGAATAATTAGTTGCCTTCTGACGCTGTACGTATCACTCGTCTGCGTTGTGGCTTGTGTATGTATTAGTGCGTGTGTATATTTTCTCTGTTTCCGCATCAGACACGAAGATTTTGGGCAAAATCCATCAACCGAAGATGTGGTCACTTTCCTGAATGGTTTTTTCATTTCTTTGCGATTTTCTCGAAAACGGCTCCAACGATTTAAACTTATTATATCGACTACATATACAAAGAGCCACAAATTTTATTTGAAACATTTCTTCAGGAAAATCATTTAAAGGCACTTTGTGGCGGGGGGAGTATAGTTTCCTTTAAAGTGCAATTTTAGTTCAACAATTATTACAGAATTCTGTCTATTAAATAATATTAATTAGAATAATATAAGTTGCCAAAATTACAAGTTTGAAAAAAATCGGTAAAGCTGAAATTCGTCTTTACTGAATAGGTGTTTCAGTTTTTGTGATTTTCTTCATTAAAATGCCGAAAGCTTTAAATACTAATAAGAATTGTAAATGTGAAGAAAATTTGCCATTTCGCAGTAAGAGAAAGTCGTGTGAGTGTTTCATACCAGATTTTTATATTAATAACACTGCATTTACTATTTATTAGTAATTATAACGCATCCACCGTTGCTGCAGCTAATTAATCCAAGGGCGCTTATAATTGACAGTTAGTGGGATTTAACTATTCGATAACGCCACTATTGGGTTTCTCTCATCTACATAATACCCCCCTTTTATTCACATATACACACAAATAACTCATACGCTACACTGATACATCTCTGTACCTACATCTCTCTCATAACTGGAGTTACTGCCACCACTGACTGCATGTATTTACGCATCCACCTGCCAGGGTAAGTATTTTATTTTACCATCTCTATACTTATTTTAATATTGAGTTTTCCTTTTTCTCGCATTTTCTCAATTAATCTACGTCTGCTTCCACTCTTTCTCTTGTTCTCACTTCCGTCTCGGGTGTTTTAGCAGAGAGGCGCCCGATATCTATATACAGGGTGTCCCAAGGTATATGGATAACGCTTTTTCTCGGAAACTAAGATAGCTAGAAAAAATTGAATAAGAAGAAAAGTACTTTTTATTATAAATTTTACTCCTCATTAATTACAGATGTTGCTCGAACTGGCCTCCACCATTAGAGATGTATTTCTTTGGTCGTAAGGTAGGTACAATTGGCAGGAAAAAGCATGTGTATGCATCTCTAATGGTGAGGGCCAGTTCGAGCAAGATCTGAAATTAATGAGGAGTAAAATTTATTATAAAATAGTACTTTTCTTCTTATTCAATCACAAAACCGTTATAACATCATTTTGAAATTTCTTATAGAAATCATGTTTTCATTCATAACTTGTAAAATATCGCTCAAAGAAAAAAAAACCGTTCAAGTAAATTTTTCTTACAAAAAATGGAGGATTCTATTTCTTAAATAAACAAACCATACTTCCCCATTTGAAAAAATCTGGTGTGAAACACTCACACAACTTTCTCTTACTCCAGTACTCAAAATTATAATTGACAAATTTTATAGTTAGTGTACCAAAATTAATGAAATTCGTCGAAAAGTGAAAACACTGTCCAGTAAAACTGTCCGGTTACTAATTTCCTTGAAACTCGGAATTTGGGTCATATATTAATTTCTAGTTATTTCAATTTGGATGACAGAATTGTATAATCAACTGTGATAGCATTTTAAAGAAAAACATAACCCCCCTCCCCCAAAAGTCCCCTTAAATGAATTTATCAGGGGAAAAGTTTCAAATAAAAGTTGTAGCTCTTTATATGTATAGTTAACAACACTGGTTTAAAGAAAATCGTTGGAGCCATTTTCGAGAAAATACCAGAAAACTGAAAATTATATTTCAGTAAAAACGCACTTCCGGTTATCTATTTTTTTTCAAACTCGGAATTTCAACAACATATTTAATTCTAATTAACATTATTTAGATGACAGAATTGTCTAATATACTGAAACAGCAGTTAAGATGAAAACCTAACCCCACCCCTCCCCCAGAAGTGCCCTTAAATGAATTTTCCTGGAGAAATGTTTCAAATATAAAGTTGTAGCTCTTTGTATGTGTAGTTGGATATAGGAAGTTTAAAGAAAATCTTCGGAGCCATTTTTGAGGGAAAATTGCAAAAACGTAAAAAAAAAAAAAACACTAGTAAAAGTGGTACTTCGGTTGAGGAATTTGACACATAACGCACCGTCAGATCCCATGGTGATACCTAAACGTAATATCAAGTTTGAACTTTCTACGATTTTTCGTTTTTGAGCTATGCGGTTCACATACATACACACACACAGACACACACACACACACACACACACACAGACCATTTGCTAAAAACCACTTTTTTGGACTCAGGGGACCTCAAAACGGATATTTCCGGTGAAAACTCGATATCGAAAATTTGACACGATTACAATACTTCCTCTTACTAGGAGTAAGAGAAAGTAAAAATGAAGTTGGTGCTGGTATCACGCATCTGGAAGCACCAAAACAAATTTGCAAATTAATTTGGTTTTCTAACAAAAACTACGGGGCACGTATTTTTTTTTTAGTTTTTTTGTAGTTTCCGAGAAAAAGTCGTTATCCATATACCTTGAGACACCCTGTATATAAAACACACGTTTTCTATAAAAAACATTTTTCTGCTCAAATGACCCGAAAATATGTCTTTCCTATGAAAATCAATCAATTTCCAAAATCTGAGACTAGTCATATCCCCCTACTGCAGTCAGAAAAAAAAATTATTTTCCGTTATTTGTATCAAATTCTTCGTGAAGGATCCTTCAGATATCCGAACGATTCTATCACATTCGAACTCTATGTAATTTTCCATTTTTTCAGCTGCATTGCTTACAAACAGACAATATTTCGTTCTAAATTACTTTTTATACAGTCAGTTTATTTCAGAACATTTAGTAGATATATATAACAATAAAAGGTTATTGTATTCATCAATTTTATATTAATATAATATATTCATTGTTATTAATAGAATACCTGTTTTTAACATTGAAAATGTATTATGGGAGATTATTTGTTAAAAAAATCATGATGACATCTTCCCCGAATGAGTGCCGAACATTTAACGGAAACAGTCGAATCAGTTACCTATGTTAAATATATTGTTTGTATTTGTGTAATCTTATTTCGAATTCAAACTGTGTATTTGGTATAAACGTGTAACTTGCGAAAGAACTTATAATAAAAATATTGTTTCAAAATAACACAATGTGTTGTTTTTTTCTTGAATTTTCTTTACATTTAATATGTGTGGTTGAAATTATAAAACTTAAATAAAAAATCTGTAACTTATTCACGTGCGAGAGAAGAGTTACCAAGAATATGTGTGTGTCTATTTGTGTCTTTCTGGACGGGTTTTAAAAAATACCAATAAATATTTTCACAATGTTTGAATTTTTCGTGAAAAATTGTTTTTATTTTATTTGTCTTATTTATAATGTTTATTTCATTGATAATAACAACAGGAAATGGAAGATAAATTTAAAAAATAATAAAAAAATGATGATTGAGGAAAAACAAGTAGTTATATTTTTAATTAGAATATATTGCATATTTACAGCATATACTTTATAATTTGTCCTTAGACTGGATATTCTAAAGACATTTTTTTTAAGATTTCTTGTTTATTGTTTCTTTTTCAACCATCTAACGTATTCTCGCCCTTGATTTTCCAATCATTCACATCCCACAAGCTACAACTAATCAGGCCGCGTTGGCCAACGTGGGTCAAGGAACGGTTAGTAAATGATTTGAATCCTTCTTAAAGTGAGCACTCATATTTGAATAAAAGACGGTACTCTAGAACATCACTTTAAAGGACACTACAGAGAATTCTTCTTCCCATAATTTCATTGCTTTGGAATAATATAATACTTTAAACATACTGGTCGTTAAGATGTGAATCGATAAAAATAAAATACTCAACTTTTCTACAAAATGGAAAACCTTTGCCTGTAATTGTATAAACAAATATATACAGCATAATTATTAGATAATTTCCTGCAAGGTAATATTGAGTTTAAAATATTAGAAATATAATTGTTGATAATATAGGTTGTTGAGGAGAGAAATTATGTTTGATTAAATGAACGAGATATGCTGACACTTAATATAATGTAGCTAAGTTTACACTAACTGCACTGGACTTTATAATGAAAAATGATAAAATGAATGGTGAGAGTAGAGATATGACACGATGCGATAACTGGTGTACGTACAGTTGTAGCGTTGTATATAATAGATTCCTTTAGATAGATTTCTACTGGCTTATATACACAGGTTCTCCCACTCAAGCCTGCCTAAGTCAGAGAATAGTCTCTGTTAACCAGAGAGGGCCTCTCTTCTCTCTGCTGTGGTTGCATTCGCTTTGCTGTGTGGATGGGTGCTATTACAGAAACCAAAATATTTTATGGATCTAATTCCCATATCAATGTTCCTTTGATTTCCAGATGGAATGGAAATGTATGCATTCTATGAATAATATAGATACACCACAGGTTTTTTCAATTTGTGCAGCTCTTCGCACTAGTTGTCAAAACCTAAGGATGTTCTAATAAAATTACCATAATTCAGAAGAATCCTTTACATACATATATTCACAAGGAAGCTTTACACTAAAAGCTAAAGAATTGTGAGCGGGCTTGCGTTTATTCCCTATTAAAAGATCTAGAATCAGCAACTTATGTAAACTAGAAAGTTGCAATTAATAGAAAGCCTGATTTTGAAGGCGAAACAGCTTTGCGTTGATCACTTTACTGCTAATAGAAATCCTCTGGCTGAGCATATTCTACAAAGGTTGTAAATGTCAAGGTTATATGTAAATCAGGTTGTACATTTTTTTTTAAGTATCCATACTGGTGTAGTGTGAATAGTTTTAATAACCAAGACTTATTATGCATAGAAACAATATGTTGACTTCAATACACTTGTAATACAACAATAAAAGTGTACGCTATAACCTTACTAAATGTTCACAAATAATTGTAATTATTAACGTTGAAGTTATAATTTCAACCAAAGATAATTTTCAATTGCTATAAAATACTAGAAAAATTTGAATAGTTTCTTGATACGTTTAATAGCCTCATAAAATAGGAGAGAGTTTGTTCAAAATTAAAAATGTACTGTACATAGAATTTCTATTCAATGTTACACTATCCTAAGAAAATATATTAAATAGCACTCATAATAAATAAGTCTTACATGTACCAAAAAGGAAATTATAAAGCCATAAACTTCAGTAATTTATGGATCAATTAAACTATAAAGATATATATATTTCCTTTTCCTATATAATTTAATGTGTAAACATTGCTCATATAGTAATATAGCTTTATAAAGATTGTTTAGTAATAAATTGGTAATGCGAATTATACGCTTTTCGTATAAAATTTATTTTAAAAATTCTCATACTTCTTACATATAATAAATTTCTTCATTATAATTATTTTATTAATTTGTAATTTTTAAAATAAAAATTAAAATTGTAATAATATATATATTATATATATATATATAGTAAGAAATAATAATCATAAATGTTAAGAGCAGAAAACAGACGAAATCATTATCCAAATATACGTTTCTGTACTGAATTTTTGAAGTAAATATCCACCTTACCCCGTTCTGTCATTACATTTCTCATTGATTTCTTCTTACATCCTTACATATGTCTCTCCTATGAGGTAGATATAAATATTCTTTTACAGATTTATGAGGGATTGCACTTGTGACACAGATATTCACACATTCTATATATAATAAAAAAAATGTCTCAGACGGCATATTTTGAAAATCTTGTGCTTTAAAAATCTATTTTAAAAATCACGTATATATTTATATATATATATATATAATGCACATGAGATGGAAATTATTTAATTTGATATTATTTTTTTTTTTTAAACAAACGTTATTTACAAATTGAACATATATTTCTATTTCAAATAGTAATTTGGGTCTTGGAATCGATCAACTTTTTTTCTTGAGCTTAATGAATGTGTAGGATCCGGCTTATCTCCATTAATACCCAGTCAAATATCAAATATTGTATGATATAAGGCAGGGGTGAAATCAGATTCACTCTACGTAAGTAGAATGTTTAATTGAAACATGGAAAATGTTACAACTGAAACAATAATAAGTTTCATTAAAACAAAAAAAGGAGGTTCCAACTGAAATGTGATAAATAAGTTGAAATGTTTTTGTTTCTTGTAAATGTTCTTGTTAAATATAAAAGAGTTCTTTTAAATAAGATTTAATTTGTTTAATAAATACCAATGGAAACAAGAACTGAAACTTCCTTTAAAAAACAAAGGTCTTCACATGTATATCCAAGGACAAAAAGGTGAAAAGTATCATGATAATGGCAAGGCAAGGTGAAACCTATGAAACTATCTCATATCTATAACCGTGACAGTGGAATGAGCGAAACATTACATATCATGGACATGGTCTCTCACTGAAGCAGTGATTTCCCAAAGTGAGTAATTCTTCCCATTTTCAGGAGGCGATAATAGGCTATATCCTTTAGGAAACATTAAATAGAAATGAAGAATCGCTAGGGGCTGTTTTTCTTGTACGCTGGAACTTTATTTACAATATAGACGAAACCATAATATGGTTTGTACCAAATCATATGGATATGATCTCAAAAAGTAAGTTATAAACCGATAGGCGATTAAGCCCGCCTTACAGTTTTAACAACAATTGTTTGGCAGGCGAGCGTTTGCATTGCCCTGAAGTCGGCATTGCGAACGAATCGGACCATGGCTTATTAGAAATTTTTTGTTCCAAATGAAGTGAAAAACCATATCCCGAAGTATTGCCAGAGGTTGCTGTTACACCCGGTATAGGTTTGTACCAAATCATATGGATATGATCTCAAAAAGTAAGTTATAAACCGATAGGCGATTAAGCCCGCCTTACAGTTTTAACAACAATTGTTTGGCAGGCGAGCGTTTGCATTGCCCTTGAAGTCCAGCATGAATCAATAAGAATATAAATTGTTTTAAATCCGATACTATAGTAGATGTGCATGAAAATATGACTATATCCTAGACAAGCAGTTAACAACAATAGTGTATGGCACGTGATATTCATCTTCTAGACCTTCTATTTTTTACAGATCATAAATCACATATCAAGCAATACCAATTAAAATAAGAATTTTATAAACGTGAAGGAAATCAAATATTTTAAATATATTGTGGTATCCAGGCAATCACCTGAACAGCAACAGTTGAATATATATTTTAACTTATGGTTATTTATATATATTTATAAATATAAATAAAAAAGAATAGAATTGCAGTGTGCATTGGTACAGTTACCAAGGGTTACCATGTGTATCTTGAGATAGAAAATAAACGTAATTCCTAAGCTGTCTCTATGTGATTATTTGTATAGAGTAAGCTGGTAGGATAGGCTAGAAGATACGTCAATATTTTAAAAATATCAGTCAGAGAAATTCGTGAGTAGGCTGGCAAAAGAATACAATGAACTTGATACAATCTGTTAAAGGGTAGTTTTAACTACAACAAAAACAGGCTTATTCATACAGTCGTATATAGGAGTTCAATTAGTTTACACAATGATGGTTGTTTGTACGGTCGAATAGTCCACTATAAGCAATTATCAAAACGTCACTCAGCCAATTTTCAACATCAGTGCTAGTAAGTGATAAACATACATTTGAGTTTAAAATCAATTTAGCTTCAAGAAGATTTAAGTGCGAAAGTTTTGGGTAATTTATAAGCTTAGTTCAATTATAAGAATTGAAATTGTAATTTTGTCAAGTTCTAAAGTTAATAAATATACTTATTGTAAATAAGTGGTGTCCTATTTCTTAAACATCTCTCTAACATATACACACGTATACCCCTTCAGAAACGCTCGTGCCACACTAGAAATATATATCCATCCATCTACTACAATATACAATACATAAACCTATGTGCACATTCCAACATATCTAATTTCTAAAGTATTTTACATATATTTCTTACCTTTTAGTGCTAGCTAAACAGTGAAATCTGGTAGCAGGCTTGGATTCATTAAAATATTAATTGAAGTGCATATTCGGAATTCTTAGTTTTCTAAGCGAACGTAACTCCGGTTGAATTTAACGAACATTTTTACAATTTTAAGTTTATATGTTTTATTTATAATATTTTTCTTGCCCGCCTTAAATAAACATATAAAAATCATTAATTTTTTTTATTTGAGTTGTAGAAATCTACAACTCATTTCGTTTAAACGCAGTCTCTTATATTTATAATCTACCGCCTTCTTTACAGAAATAAAATTACTCAGTGGCCCTCCCTGGAAAACTAAATGTATTGAGTGAAAAAATCGTGTATAAGAAAAGTGAGAAAACAGAAAGAAATCATTGGAAAATGGTTCAAGATCGTTATTACATCAAGAAAAGAAAGTGAAAAACGTTTCAATTTAGTTAGATCATTCCGAAAAATATATATTTCATAACAGCGAATATATTTCAGAAAAACATAATAAAACAAAGTATTTGTATTTAAAAAAATTCTTTGTCTAATATTTTATATATTAATATAAAAAATATAATTTTCAAAGAGGTCCTTTCCCTTGGTCTCCTGAATAGTACCATACGGCGGAACGACATCCGCTATTAGTTAATAGTAACACTGACAATTCTATATATCACAATCCAATGTTAAACAGTACGTAACTAGACCGTTCCTAACAAACTAACATAATATGTGAAAATCATGGCATCACTCACACACTAAATATAATTAGGTGTTACCAAAAAAAAAACAAAACAACTATTTCAAATCAACTATTACGCTGACTATTATGTAAATCCACACTTTTTTTTTTGGTAACCATTATTATTGTTATTAGTCTAATCAACATTATTAACAGACATATTACTGAGTAATTAACATTAATTTTTAGAAGAGATAAAAATAATTAAGTTCTCTTCACAGAACCTCAGTGATAGAAGATATATTATTTAAAATAAATAACTGTTTCTGGTTTCTGAGGCATCACTATCAAACAATCTATTATACAATCTAAATGTGGAAGTCTAAAGGAGAAAGTAGCCTATCTTATAATATCAAAGAATCTTGCACTATTTGTTCACTTATTACTGGTGAATCAGCGTTGTAAGCCAAGTACCAAGCATGAATAAGAGAAAGCAGGACTAGATGAAGATAAGGATATAAAAGCACTTTAAATCCTGTATATATTAATGTGAAATTTAAAAGCTAGATATCTAGGTTAGGATCAGTTATAGCTAACGGAATTCTTTCTTTTGGCAAATTTATTGTCTTCATCTCGGTAATTTATAATAAATCTGTAAAGGAAACACACAAAGTGCTGGTGATATGACGTCGCATATTTCTAGTCTATAATACCCGGACTAGGTTTTTGTGGTCTATACCCGGTTTTTGTAGTTATCATAATTCCAATTTCCGAACGCTATTCACGTCATGATTCAAAAGGGCTCACTTTCATGTAGAAATTAGTAACTATTTTAGCTGTTTACTGATTGGTTAAGTTTGTATTATGCGTCAAGTTCGTAACTTTCGATAAAAAGAATGTTTGTTAAAAGATTTGAAAAAGTAAACGTAAAAATAAGATAAAAAAAATTAAACTACTGATAAAAATAAGGTAAACTAAAGGTAAAAACTAAATTTAAATATATCATTGAAGAAAATACAAAATTGGAAAACTGCTGCCATTCGCAATAAAGGATTTTGCAGAATCTCTTAGAATAGAAAACTTGATGATTTTTTTTTTTAACTTTCAAGAAGTGTTCTTTTCGTGGTAGTATGGGAATGAAGTGCTGGGAAAACTTCAGCATAAAGAGATTTTCTACTACAGTTTGCCAATCTTCAAGATGACTTGCTGACTCGTGCATGCAAACCGATTTTGTCCTGTATATATGTCTGTGGTATCACTGTTTAGGAAGACATGTTGAAGTTGAGAGACCGCCTACACTCGGTGGATGAATACAAATTGAAGCAGGTTATCATGAATAAAAACTCTAATGTAATAGATGAATTATATTATTCACAACTTAATATAAGTAATGATACTATTCACTTCTTAATTTCACAGATCACTATCTTACCCTGAAGAAGGCAATAAATTTGCTAAAACGTTGGTTAAAAGTTTCTTATTAATGAAATAGATATCGTTAATAAACTTATTCTTAAGGACAAATTCATAGCAACAGCCTCTTCACTTCAGCACCTCCATGTTAATGTAGCTACTTGAAAGAAACATTCTTCTGAATTTGTAGCTGATTTTATGATTAAATGGCTTTTTTTTATTGAATTTTAAAGTAAAATAATTGTAAATAATTAATCAATATTAATTGAAATAAAAAAATACAAAATAACTATTAACAAGTAACCGTTCAACATTTAATCATGTTTAGATTCCGGAATTAATCTTAAATTTATTAATATATTCAGTTTGTATAATTCTACAATTTATTTTTCTTATATCGTTTCTGTTTGTCTGAATTGTCTCAATTAAGTCTGTAATATATTCGTTTTGTCTTAGTGAGTTGACCAGACTACTCAAGTAACCCCTACAAGATTATAATTAAGAATATAATGTTTTAGTACTGCTGAGACTAGGCCGAAATGTCCAGTTTGTAATATTGAAAAATGGAAGAAATAACCACTTCTTAATATTGTCTGAAGATTTCAAATACACACAAAACTTTTCATGTGCTTCGAAATTACGGATCTCTGAGCAATAATTCGCGGTTCAAATATCCTTTTTTTATTTTCTAAGTTTGGAAGAGAGACTTTTTTTTCAAGAAATGAAAAATGATTCATTCTTGTTCATTGAAGCAAATATAAAATTGGAGTAATTGATTTCTGTCTGAACTTATAAATAACTCGCTAAAATGCAAGTTACATTCCATAACAAGACCGAAGTCACTTAAGCATGTGAAACCTGGATCTTGAAGAAGGAAAATGTAACACTATTAAATGCATGAAAAGAATAATCCTTCGAAAAATTTTCGGCTCTGTATCCGACCATAGTTAGTGGGAGAATAAGGTCACAAATGATGAGCTCCGAGTTCTATATGGTCAGCCAGATTTAGTGGCTTTATAAAGGCCCCTTTCGTCGTCTTTTAAGATCGTTAGATCATGTTGAGCAGATAGAGCCAGAACGCTTTTCTCGGAAGATGCTATATGGATAACCGGGCTGCGGTCGGTGAAAGAGGCGCCCGAGTAGACGATGTTGAGGCGTACCTGACACAACAACTTCGAGTGAGGCGATGGAGAGCGGCAGACGTCGTCCGTAACGAATGGTGAAGTATCTTTGAGGAGGCCTTGCATTCTTGGAGGACTGTAGCGCCGGAGAGAGAAATAATAAGAAATCATCACATTCATCTATGAAAACATCTCTGGCAACAATTAAACATTCTAGAAGATATATAACTGAAGATACTTGGTTGGGCCCCAAATAGGAACAGTGAATTCCCGCAACCAAAATATAAGCAATACCAAAATCGCCAGTTTCATGGAAGGAAATCGACAATAGTGTTCAATTTTTTAGTATACCATTTGAAAGCCTGCGTTATGGTTCAGCTTTCATGGCAGTGGCTGTCTCAAACGAATAAATGCTAATATTAAATCAGTTTCAATTAGTACCATTGAAATGTTTTCAATTGGTGCCATTTTACTTTAAAAAATTTAGTTTTCTAATTAAATAAAATCTCTATTTAAAATAAGATATAAAATTCCATGATTCACAATTCCAGAAGAATTAAAAGAATCTTATACTGAAAAATTTACTTTATAATGAAGTAACTACAATCAAAGATTGATGAGATTATCATTTTGATTATATGTTGATATCTTCAGAAAAAATTGAGGAGTGTTACGTATTCCTGGGCTTTAAAGTGTGTTTTTAAAAAGATGCAACGGAATCTGTAATTTTGGTTCGATAGGAAATCAATAGATCCTACCGTCAGGCAAGGGGGTATTAATTACTTATAAATCTCGCCAAACAGAGCGCTCTCATACTTAATTACTTATACATCTCGCCACGTAGAGCACTCACAGACACTTTACCGTAAAAGACTCCAGAACGGCTAGTACGACGCTATCAGCTAGAGACGCATTTATGTTCTAATCATCACCTTATAACTTTCTTATTCTTTCATGTAATTTTGAAGTTGTGTATCAAGATTATTATTTAAGTGCTTTGCTTACACATTCAAGTAGTATATTTTCTACTCGCAGTATCGTAATTATTTCTTGTGTTGCATTAAATTACAGCCTCATATTTCATGATACTTCAAGCATTCTGGTGATCATTTCATTCATGATTTAAAAAAGCCCATTAAGAGCCCTTACACCTGTGGTGCTTATAAGTTTAACTGAATTCAGATAGCGTCAACCTTGGCAGATGCAAGTGGCTTATACTAACTTCATTAAATCATTTGTGAGTAAGATAATTCTCCTATTCTTCTTCTCCTTCATATCTGTTACTCACTATTTACCTCTCTTATTGTAAGCTGGCAGATGCCATTACATAAATTGAAGCAAATAGATCAATACATATCTATCATATAGAGTAAATACAGTAAATAAAGTAAATACATATCTATCACATAGATAGTTGAAGTCGGTCTGAAGGTAATCTATCGTAATTTTTTTTTTTTTGCGGCGCATCGACAGCGGTAAATCTATCGTATTAATTTTTTTATGAGTGTCTTCAGCATCAGCTTAATATTTATAGGTATTATTAAACGTTTCACTATAATTCAAGATAGTGAACAAATTTCGATTTACGGAAGCGTAAGGGGACGTAACTTTTCGAGGCAAGTATACACTCCTTAACAGTTCCTATTCTGCTTCAGTAATCAATACATCAAGTTCTTTTGTATCTTGTGTGATTATATATCTTTTCAAGCTCAAGTTGAGAGCTCATCAGTTTTTCCTCTGGCATTATTATACTACATATTTTTATTCGTTTGCCAACAGATTCTCAGGTTCTACAATCTGACTAAAAATATAACCGAACGATGTGAAAGCATCTTTTAACCAGCAACCTTTGGGACAGCCCTAGAAGGGATTGTTTGCCTCTCAGACAATCGGTGTGATTCCCAGGGCCTACCCGCTAGTTAATGTACGTTTTCGAGCACGGTTGTGAGGCAAGAGGACTGGAGAAGCAATTAGTTCGTCAATAAATTTATTGTTATACCATAATTGGTTGTTGTACGTGTCTTTAGTTGCTACACTACCCCAGTTTTCTACTTATTTCAGCAAGACCTGCCTATGGTCTCCTATCGGAGTTCCTGCACAGTTCTAATTTCCCGGAAATCAGCTTTTGGTACCGGATGAATTATTTTACTGGGCTTGCAAGTACGTAACAAGGAGGTTACAAATAAATAAAAAATCTATATATATAAGGATAAAGATTGTCAAATTGAAGTTGCGGAACACTAAATTCTTTTATTATAGACTGCCGATATACCGCCAATTAGAACTGGAGCTCCTAATTTAGTTCAGGATGAAAATGGATAAAAAAAAATCCATTGGAACAAATTTAGTTAATATGAAACCAAAAAATTTGGACTTCCTGAGTCATCGATGATTAAGAAGATTGTGATTTCGTGGAAATTTAGAATTTCTAAAGATTCTGCTAATTATAAGTAAAATACATAAATAAAAAAACTCATAACTGAACAATGTAATGACAATAGTTTCTGAAATCAACAGTATTAAATGATGGTTATGTAAAAAGGATTCAATCAATTATGAAATATTAAAATGGAGCAATATAAAAATATTTATAATTTTGAATTGCGAATCCTGATTACTATCATATACGTATAAAACATTAAATTCTCTAGTTTTTAATTTAAATTAAATTTAATGTTCAGATATACTAGTTTTCTCATAACTGACAACTTTCAAAATTTCAGAATTATTAATCGATTAATTTAAAAAATAAAATGCAATAAAAATAAAAATAAAACTTGTTTGAAGAAGTATGTCATTTTTTCGAAATTGCGTATTTCGTGAAATAGCTTTTCAAATCATCTGAATTTGAAAAGTGCGCATTTAGTGCATAATATGCATGCCAAAATTATGTTCTAATCAAAAAAATTCTTAAAGAGGTAAAATTGCAAGAAGATAGTATTCACTTCAATTTTTCAAAAACTGTTTCATCAATTAATTACTTTTGATACAGTATAGAAACTAATGAATGATATTTAGATCTATCATTTTTTATTTAATGGATTTTCAAAAACTTGGAATTGTAAATGTTCAGGGTGATAGAATTTAAAATTAGTAAAAATTTTAATTTTTCCTTTCTTTTTTTTAATAAATAATTAATAAGAGGAAGGAAAAAAAAATATTTAAATAAATAAATAAAATTAAAACTATTATTTTCTAATATCACAAGAAATGTGCTGTCAACAAACACATACTGCTCAGTCCGTTACTCAAACACTGAGCTAATTAATATCTCTCACCTTTTCTTTTAAGTATTTCCATCAAGTAAATATTACTGAATTCACTTTCTACTAATCTTCTGGAACAATATCAAAATATAAACAATTATTTCCGTTAATTAAAAAAAAAAAAACATATTCTATTGTTATCCAGAATTATATAGCCTGCCCTATGATGGGCTATAATTTAGTTGGCTATCAACAAAATTAAAACCAAAAAATATTCCTTAATTTAACAACTTCAAAATATAATAAAAATTGTGAGTTTAGATGGAAGTTTAAAATTTAAAGATGATATAAATCTAAATATATAGATAATTCAAATTAATATAATTTAACCCGCCTCTATTAGAAAACAAAAGCATTTTTGTAGCTCTCATGACTTTTGAAAAATAAGAGATATAATAAACCAATAAACGAAAATAAAATTAAATAAATTATTAAAAATAGGTAATATTAATATTATTGTGACAAAAATAATATTTAATTGTTATTCTATCGCCATACTTGCATCCAGCTCTGATCTCATAACTGCCTCCAATCTCTTACAGAATCATTTAAATAATATAGAATCTTGGGCCAAAAAAGAGCGGATTAAACTCAATCCAAAATGTCCACAAATCACCTTTACTCTGCGTCGTGTCAGTAACCTTCAACACAATACCACACACTTCTGCAAACTTAGTTCGCTACCTTGAGATGTACATCGTGTTACGGTTTGAAAGAATAATACCTTTAAGAGAAATAGTTTGGATGTACGAGTGGATGTCCCCACTCCAGTGGACATGCGCAATGGATGTAATTCTATGCGTGTAAGTGAAGAGAGAGTAGTAGTAGTAGTAGTAGGAACCACGTATGTGAAAAGAGATCAGATTAACTTTGTCTTATGATAATTTTGTGTGTTGTAAAAATTATTATTTTAAATATTCCTATCACTCACATGTAACTGGGGGAAATTCTGTTAAAGTGTCGCAATACGAAATAAAGTATGGTATTCCAAATAATGTTGTAATAGTTCAGTTTCTTTAGTTATTTTATTATATCCATTGATCCCATTCTTTGAGAAAAATAGTAACTTTTAAGTGGTTCTATTTGATCATAATTTATGTAAATTGGGATGTAATACATCGACAAAAGACTAACATGGAAACCACACATGAAACTAAAAAGACTGGAACTTAACAAACGGAATAAGTTACTACTCAAACTAATATGAAGACGATCGAAACCACCTCTCGAGCAAAAGAGACTAAATATACATCTGTATACTTAGACCGATGTGGACTTACGGACTTGAACTGTGGTGTTCAACCAAGCGCTCAAATTCCCAGAAAATTCAGTCTTTTCAGTCAAAAATACTCCCGTCAGATAACAGATGTTCCATTCTATGTCCCTAACTCTACCCTCCACAACGATCTCAAAATCCCATATGTATCTGAAGCTATCAAAACTAAATATAAAAAATTCTATGACTCTCTTGCCCTCAACTCTAATCCTCTTGTTTAAAATCTCGCCTCCACAACTATACCAGATAATCCATTCCGCCGACTGAGCCGCTATTGGCCCCGTGATCACCTCCAACAAAAGGAAATAATTCCTGTGTGAGTGTTACCGCTGGGTAGCTTCTCTCCTCCAACCAATCACGTCATTCACCATCACACATCATCATATTCACAAATAATACATATGCATAAAATTCCAGCTCGCTGTTACTGAGCTAACACCTTTCCACCCAAATAATATTAATAATACGTTTTGTTTAGAATGTAAAGTATGCCAGGATAACCGCAAGATCCACATCCATATTAAAGGACACCATTTGTAGCATCAACTGTCAACATGTGCAAAAAATATTTTGGGGCGATGAAGGCATTAAGGGGCATGGTGGAATGTGTGTCGTATTCTTATTGCAATAAAATTGCCTATTCACTCATATTACTATAAACTGATTTTTTTTTTTAATTTAAGGCGCGTCAACATTTGTGGTCATTGGCGACCGGAGCCTTCTCAGGTCCGGCCTCCGAACAGTGTTATCTCGTTAGAGACAACACTGTCCATCACCGGCAGTGAGCTGTAGAGGCTCCTAAAAAGGAAGAATCCAAGGTAGCACAGCAGGACTCGAACCCGGGTCCTCCGCGTGGGAGTCCAGTATGCTAACCACTTTGCTGTTCCCTTCCCTCTGATTATTATATATATATATATATATAAGGAAACCGAATTGATGGTTTGGTATAATCTTCAGTGATTCAATAAGATTTTTAGAAAGCAAGGTAGAAGGAGTCTGTCAAATATTTTTCCTAAGATAGAAGGCTAATTGGACGGTAGCAAGAAGGCTGATGAGTTGTATTTGGGAGGAGGGGATTGAGACAAATCTAAGTGTGAAGAATTTCCCGAGTAATAGGATAGTAGGTAGTTCTTAGAATAGAACTTTATACAGTAGTAAAAAATATTATTGCTTTTTTAAGTAGCTGGTGATTATAGGAGCTGTAATTAGATCGCAACCGGTTTGATAGTGACTTGAGTAGATGTAAACGCGTTCGGAGAACGTGAAAGAGGTAAAGGTGTGTCTAGTTCATTGTTAATTTGTGTAGTGTGTTGCAAGTCTTGAATGTCAGGATGTGCTTTGAAGATACATGAAAGGTGAGTTGCAAATAATTCTGCATTTTCATAGTCTGATTTAGCCAAGTTATTGTCAGGAGAGTGAAGAGGAGAGGAAGTTTGTTGAAATTTTAATAGCCATTTGGTAACAGTCTAAATTGATTGTTGTCAGTTGTCAGTAACTTTTGCATTCTGCATATTGATTATATAGTGTGTTCGAAGAAGTTCGATTAAAATGTTCTTGTCAGTTGAATAAATTATCTTTGATGGAAAGAACACCTTGTACGTTACCAGAGAGATTTCGCTCGTCGCTTCTGAGTTATCAGAGTTCGTATGCGAAGTGGTAAGTTGTACGGCGAGGTCCAACTCCATACGTTTGCGGTTAGTCAACTGAACTTATAAAAAAAAAAAAAAAATCTGGTTTGAAACAATCACACAACTTTCTCTTACTGTTCTCAAAATTATAATTAACAAATGTTATAGTTTGTGTACCAAATATATGAAATTCGTCGAAACTAAAAAACTGTTCAGTAAAAGGCACTTCTAGCTTCCTAATTTTCTTAAAACTTGGGATTTTGGCCATTTATTTATAATTAATTTTATTTGGATGATAGAATTGTATAATTAACTATTTTTTTTTTTTTAGTGGTGGGGGCCAACGCACTGCGACCTTGATCAGGTCTATTGTGCTATGCCCCCTGGGTGCCACAGGCCTGCCCATAGCACCCGAACGGATGTCCAATTGAATATCCGTTCTACAACACCTCCATCAGGTTAAGATCCCTGAGGAATCCTAATACCCTGACGGGCTCTAGAGAGGGTATGTCCCCTTCCTCCACCTGGTAGCTGCCCAGGTTCCTGAACCTTCTCTGAGTGGCAGCCTCGCAGTCTGTTAGGAGATGTAGTGGAGTATCCTCCAACTCCCCACAGAATCTGCATGAGCTGTCACTTTCTAAATCCAGCTTCACCAGGTGTCCTCTAAGTCGGCAATGCCCTGAAAGGTAAGTACACGGAGCTTGTTCTTGCTCAATCCAATGCAGGCCTTCCGACCTCCGTTGGTTATAATTTCCCAAGCAGATCTTGGCCTGCCGCAACCCGAGGAGGGAGTACCAGAGTTGAGATCTCTTCGTCTCCTCCTCCTTCCTAAGTTCCTCTAACAGAAACTGGTCGCTAATCCCACAAAAAGGTTCCGGCCCCAGAAGTGGGGTCATAGCGCCTGTCTTGGCCAGGGCGTCGGCCATCTCATTCCCTTCAATGCCAACATGCCCCGGCACCCACCAGAGTGCAACTTTGTTCCTGCTGCCCAGATCGTTAAGTTTATCTAGGCATTCCCAAACCATTTTAGAGTTAATAACTGGTGCACCCAGAGCTCCAATGGCTGCTTGACTATCAGAAAGGATTACAATCTCCTGATTCCTGTATCCCCTATCGAGGTTGAATTGAACACATCTTCCGATAGCGTATATCTCCGCCTGGAAGATGCTGGGAAATTTACCCATGGGTTCCGAGTGCTATCATTATGATATCACTTTAGAGGAAGCTGTAACCTCACCCCTCCACTAAAAGTGCCCTTAAATGAATTTTTCCAGAGAAATGTTTTTAATAAAAGATGTAGATTATTGCATGTTTAGTTTATATATGAAGTTTCAAGAAAATCTTCGGAGCCATTTTTGAGAAAATCGCGAAAAAGTAAAAAAATCATTTAGTAAAGTGTTAAAACAAACGCACTTCCGGTTATCCGATTTTTTCAAACTCGGAATTTCAACAAAATATTTAATTCTAATTAACATTATGTAGATGACAGAATTGTCTAATAAACTGAAATAGCAGTTAAGATGAAAACCTAACCCCACCCCTCCCCAAGAAGTGCCATTAAATGAATTTTCCCGGAGAAACGTTTCAAATAAAAGTAGTAGCTCTTTGTATGTGTACTTGATATAACAAGTTTAAAGAAAATCGTCGGAGCTATTTTTGAGAAAATCGCAAAAACGTAAAAAAAAAAAAACTAGTATGTGGTGATTCCGGTTGAGGAATTTTGACAGATAACGCACCGTCAGATCCCATGCTGATACCTAAACGTAATATATCAAGTTTCAACTTTCTACGGTTTTTCGTTTTTGAGCTATGCTGTTCTCACACACACACACATACACGCACACATCATTTGCTAAAAACCACTTTTTTGGACTCAGGGGAACTCAAAATGGATATTTCCGGTGAAAACTGGATATTGAATATTTGACACGATTACAATACTTCCTCTCACTAGGAGTAAGAAAAAGTAAAAACAATCACACACCACTTGTGAAACATTAATCACGCGACTTAATCGCGTGCGATGTCGCACTTCCGGTCAACCGATTTTCTAATTGGAAACTTTATATAATTTTAATTAATATTATTTAGTTGACAGAACTGTGTAACACATTGTTGAACTGAAATAGAAGTAAACATTATTCCGCTCCTCCACAAAAGTCACCAGAAATTAATATTCCCGGAGAAATGTTACAAATAAAAGCTGTAGCTCTTTGTATTTGTAGTTAATATTTAAAATTTACAGAAAATTGTTGGAGTCGTTTTAGAAAAAAATAAAATAAAATTAGAAACTACTTTCAGTAAAGCACACTTCCGGGCTTTTTTCAAAGTAGGGATTTCGAAAACATATTTAATTCTAATTAATATTATTTAGATGATTGAATTGTGTAAAAAACTGAAATAGCACTTTATTGGAAACCATAGCACCATCCCTCCACGAAAAGTGTTCTTAAATGGATTTTTCCAGAGAAATGTTCCAAATAAAAGTTGTAGCTATTTGTATGTATACTTAAAATGCCAAATTTAAAGAAAATCGTTGGAGCTTTTCAAGAAAATCACAAAAATGGAAAAAAAACATTCAGTAAAAAAGGCACTTCCGTTGATGGAATTTACCATCATGTCTGCGATGGTAATATCTGGATATTAGCTGATTTGGAATACTTAATGGAATACTAAGTTTAAGCTTCCTGTAACTATTCGTTTTCGAGATATTCTTTTCACACACACACACACACACACGCACACTGGAACTCCTGAATGTTCTATCAACCAAGCAGAAGAATTGGCGATTGCTATGGCGCTGGATATGTTACTAGCCCAAAAAATTACAGGCAGAATGGCGTGCATTTTGACTAATAGTCGTGTGTTCCTAGACTCAATCAAAAATCCAAAAAAAAAACAAAAACACTTTCCAATGATTGAACAGAGGCGAAGTTAAACTTGAGTAAGATGATGGAACGCGGTTGGACCATTCACTTTGGTTGGGCGAAAACTCATCAAGGTTTGTTAGGGAATGAGATCGCGGATAAATTGGTCAAGGAAGCCTCAAAATCCACTACTTTACCCATGAGTTATAGAGAAGTACCCTCATCAATGATTGCAAGCAAAAATAATTTACAACTAGTGGCCTAGCCAGCTGCCTGACTTCAAGACAAGGCCGCGGGCAAACAAACAAACCAAGGGTAAATACCCCTACATCAAAGCAAGCACCGCTAAGGCTAGCCACTGACCTAAATCGGTAGCCAGCTGCTGTCATCAAAGCAAGCACCGCTAAGGCTGGCCACTGACCTAAATCGGTGGTCACCAAACTACCCAAGGTCGCACACTAGGACAGATGTCTTGGTGTGAGTGTGGCCAACACTCAGATGTCTTGGTGTGAGTGTGGCCAACACTAATATATAAACTTCGCCCGATTGGAAGAGGGGATGATTACACGATTATACTTCAGTACGTCTTCATATACGAGCAGCAGTTTACGCGTCCCTATACAGTTTTTATTTTATATTACCTTAGTTGTGCATCTTAGTTCATTTACCTTAATCATTCTAAATTATTAGTTATTTATCTTCTATTTATTTCTAAGTATTTCTTGTTAATAGTTACCATTACTCACGTTTAAATTATTGTACAAATACAGTCTATTTTTATAAATTCCGAGTTAATACTTCGAGCACTAACTTCCAAATCTCTAACTAACTTCCGCCTTGTTCAAGACATCTACTACATACCTCAGGAATCACATTAAACGATTCCACTACAAAGATGACTCAGGTGTTGAGTGGACACGGAAGATTCAGGAGAGCTATTTACACCGTTTCAAAATCATGGATGATGCTACATGTTCATGTCCACTAAAATCAATCCAGGATGTTGAACATATAATATTACACTGTCCACTACTTGATGCCATCAGAGTTCCATTTGTATAGACATTTATTCTTCAGTCCGGCGGCTGGCCTCCATCTCATCTTCACCAACTACTAAATTTTAAGTATTAGACCAATTTCTGAAATTCTTTAATTCTATAGACTTTGTTAATTTAGTAACTTAAGATTTTTTTTGCTTCTTTTTGCTTTTTGTTTGATTTCCATCTTGTTTTTGTTTTATTAACGTACCTGTTTAAGTTGGTTTTTCTACATTTAATAGTATTTCATTCACTTCATTTATTTTGTAGCTCGATTATGTTTTACATACAATTCTGTACATATATGCATGTAATAAGCATGAAATGCATGCTGTAAATAAAGAAATTAAAACAAAAACACACACACACACACACACGGGAAGGGGGAGGGTTATGTTTTCCTCTAAAGTGCTTTCTTAGTGTTTATACAAATCTACCATGCAAACAAAAAATTAATCAAAACTTAATAGATTACCAAAATTCCGAGTTTCAAAAATATTAGTAGTAATGGTGTATTCTAGGCCAATCAAAAATTTGGAATTATCAGTTTGACCATGCCCCTAAACCATTCAAAATATCATGTGTCCAGTTAAGGAAGGAACTGGACGTCTGTTTAATGGTTTTTGATAATGTTCAATTAAAACAATCTGAAAATTTATCCCAGGATTTTCTTTAATCCTGTTTATATGTATCTTACATATGAACATGTTTTTCATTTTTCTTCTTTTTTTTTTTTAATTAGGCACAAATAAAAGACCTATTCCAATTAAGCACCCATAAAAGATTAAAATACTAAATAGATTTTTTGTAAGGTACTTGAATTTCGAAGTTTTGTGTAAGTGTGTAAACATGGTTAATAAACTACAAGTTAGTCCAGAAAGGACCAGAAAGGTAAGCCATTTTGTTATTTGTTAATAGTTAGTTACCAACTCTCGTTACGAAAAAGAAAAAAAAAAAAAAAAATCATAAACATTCCTGCAATTAAATCATTTATCAATTCTAACTGAAAAATTTTACCCTGAAGAAGGCAATAAATTTGCCGAAACGTCCGGTAGAAATTTAAAAAGAGTTCTTTTGTATGAGCGAACCTCAACCAATTTACAACAAAAATTATAAATATGAACAAAAAATTCGTCACTTAAATCTTGTAAACTGTGCAGTAAGAGAAGGTCGTGTGAGTGTTTCACAGCGGATTTTTTTTTTTTTTTTAAGGCGGAACGTGACAAAGATTTTCACACAAAAAAAAAAGTGGACAAATTGGAAAATAAATTGAAACTTTCAAAACAATTTTTTTAAATATAAAACATTCTCAAGAATACATGTAATAAAACAAGTTTAGATAAACTACATCATATCAATAAGGAAGGAGAAGAGAAATTTCCTTATTGCAATTCTTTAGGTAATGAATTATAAAATAGTGTCTAATAATTTTTCTACAATTTTTTTTCGTGTCCCTTTGCATTGCGACCTCCACTGTCTGTCTATTGTGTTGCCCCTCAAGTGCTATATGGGCACTCGCTTTTCCCCTATAGAACACCCTTACAAGTTAGGATAGATCCACAAAATTATCATTAATTTTTGACATAGATTTTTACATTCTCTTACAATGACATACATACAACCAACAAGTGTGAGTCTACAGAAACATTTCGTTGAAGTGAACTCTCTACACGAACTCGGTGAATTTGCTCTGACGATGGATGAATAACTAATATGCATGCTATGACGGATAAAATACCGGATGTTATCCAGCATTGCGGACCCAGCCATATTTTCAATAATGGTTTAAGTTTAAGTCAAAGCTTATGGACATATCGTAATTTTTTTAAATTTTTTTATTTAAGGCGCTTCAACATCTGTGGTCATTAGCGCCCGGAGCCTTCTCAGTGCACTGGCGGCCTCCGGACATGTCCATCACCGAACAGTGAGCTGTAGAGGCTTCTAGGAAGAAAAAATCTAAGGGTAGCACTGGACTCAAACCCGGGACCTCGCGTGGGAGTCCAACGCACTAACCACTTACCTAAATCCCTTCCCTCATATCGTAATATGATTTTTGTCCCGAAAAATGAGCTCTATTTCGTTCATAAAAACGAATAATTAATAACCCTTAAATAGGGTGCAAAATTAAGTGTTTTACATATTCTATAGACAGCAAGGGATATCCGTTGTATGCAGTTACTTGGGAAGTAGCGACCCATGGGTTAACCATAGCTCAATACTTCGTGCACTTCATCAGAACAGTACACAATACACTTAAACTACACTCTTACCTTTTACAGCCAAGAACAAACACAGTACACAAACGCGTAGCTAGTTAATTGGCCTAAGTCAAGGGAGAAGGAAGAGGTTAGCTCAGTGATGGCGCGCTGGACTATCAACTGCGTTTAAATCTAGTATGCTTACCTGAGATATTCTCTTCCTAGGAGCCTATACAGATCACTGTGCGGAGATGGGCAGAGTTATCTGTAGCTAGAAAATACTGCTCGGGGGCCGGCAGGTAATGGATTGAGAAGGCTCCGGGTGGATAATAGAACTTTCAGGTCGTAATGCCTATAATAGTCCTAAATCTATATATATAGGATGACCAGAGTTATATGCTCCACCCACTTTTTTTTTAAATCGCGGGAAATTGCGAAAAAATAGAAAACACGTATTTAATCTATTTTAGTCTAGTTTATTTTCAGTTATTGATCCATTTTTTTTTATACCCCAATATCCCGAGATACAGCATCCAACTTTTTTTTTTCAAATGGAACATTATATTTTTTTTTTGCATATTTTTATAGTAATTGAGCCTCTAAAAAAATTTAAAAAAAAAAATTTAAAATCGGTTAGGTTTTTCAAAAGTTATGGTAATTTAAAATATGAAAAACAAATTTCAGTTTAATGTCAAAATTACATTATTTTTTCTTTAAAGAAGCTCTTCAAACTGGGCACCATCAACGGATAGGCAAGCCAAAGCTCTGGACTCCCACGCTCTGTTTGTAGCAGCACTTAGGTGGCAAAGTCAACATCTAGGCAGGCTAGAATTATTCGACGTTCCAGATCTTCGACTGAAGCCACGGGATTAAGGTTACTGTACACTTCATTTTGTAGATATCCCCACAAAAAATGCACAATTTTATGGACTGATGAATCAAAGTTTACCAACAATGGCCTTCTTAATCGTTGGAACTTTAGAATTTGGGCAGAAGAAAATCCACAAGTTACCTTCGCCACACGCCATTAGGTTGTTTTTTCTACAAATGTTTGGTGTGGAGTTTGAGGAAACCAACTAATCGGCCCATACTTCTACAGAGGGAACTTAACTGGTGAAAGGTATCTAACTTTTTTTAAGAGACATTTTGCCAGTTTTGCTTGAAGATGTTCCTCTAAAACGTCGGTTAGATATGTATTTTCAACAAGATGGTTGCCCGGCACATAATGCGAGAGTTGTTCGACGTTACCTGGACAGAAATTTCCACGAAAAGTGGTTAGGAACTCATGGTCCGATCCAATGGCCACCTCGACCTCCGGACACCCCAATGGACTATTTTTTGTGGGGATATCTAAAAAATAAAGTGTACAGTAACCTTAATCCCGTGGCTTCAGTCGAAGATATGGAACGTCGAATAACTCTAGCCTGCCTAGATGTTGACTTTGCCCACCTAAGTGCTGCTACAAACAGAGCGTGGGAGTCCAGAGCTTTGGCTTGCCTATCCGTTGATGGTGCCCAGTTTGAAGAGCTTCTTAAAGAAAAAATAAGGTAATTTTGACATTAAACTGAAATTTGTTTTTCATATTTTAAATTACCATAACTTTTGAAAAACCTAACCGATTTTAAATTTTTTTATTTTTATTTTTTTAGAGGCTCAATTACTATAAAAATATGCAAAAAAAAATATAATGTTCCATTTGAAAAAAAAAAGTTGGATGCTGTATCTCGGGATATTGGGGTATAAAAAAATGGATCAATCACTGAAAATAAACTAGACTAAAAATGATTAAATACGTGTTTTCTATTTTTTCGAAATTTCCCGCCGTTTAAAAAAAAAAGTGGGTGGAGCATATAACTCTGGTCACCCTGTATATTCTAAGCTTTTCTTTTTAAAAATCTACAGTCAATGTTGAACCACTATTTTTATAATAAGTTTTAAACAATATATTGGAAGAATTCAGCACAATTGTTGTTTGCGTTCTTTGGCTGGGAACTTTCAGAGAAGCTAAAGATCCTTTCTCTTTCGGTTGTCCACTTTCCCTCCCACCTACAGGAGTAGTATCGTGTTTATTTAATACACAAATTTAAATAAATTCAACAGATATATTTTCCGTGATAGCCGGCTTGTTTTTGCGGTCATCGACCGGTTTCGGGCGTTTGCTCATCATCAAGATGTTTTGTCAAAACAGTGTGATATAACATTGACTTGCACAGAGCAAATTTAGTTAATACCCTCATCTAAAGATATCACATGTTTTGCTGTATTGACAAAATATCGTGATGATGGGCGAACACCCGAAACCGGTCGTTGATCACAAAAAGAAGCAGGCTATCACA
This sequence comes from Triatoma infestans, assembly GCA_011037195.1. NCBI lineage: Eukaryota > Metazoa > Arthropoda > Insecta > Hemiptera > Reduviidae > Triatoma > Triatoma infestans. The sequence continues at coordinate 99,753 of JAAEAF010002003.1, forward strand.
GAAAATATCTCTGATGCTTTCCAGCTATGCGCATCCAACCACAGCAACAATTAAATAAAATCAGTATAATCGTTTTCGAGAAAAGAGAGAGAAAAAAAAAAAGAACAAATAAAATCAGTCACTGATGATTGACGGATTTTAACTGAAACCTTCTTGTCAGATTGTATTTACGAAAAATTTGTAAGCTTCTACATATACACCCCAAAAAATCAAGTTCACGAACAAGGTTACCACATATTTCAGATTTAAAAAAAAAAACGCAAGCTGCTATATTCCATAACTAAATCCAGTATAATAAAGTTCTTCACGTCACTATGGCCATTTTTAACATCAGTGCCAGTAGGTGTTACTTTTTTCTTTTTCTTTTTTTAATAAGAAATCCCTGTAATAAGTACGTAAGTCTCTTACTAATATTGTAAACAGTTTAAAGTCAATATAATTATTAATTCAAGTCAATATATTTATTTGTAAACAAGTGGTTTTCATTTGGAATAGACATTTGCACGTTTCCATTGGGAATAGACAAACTTGGAATCTCTAAGGAAATGGAAATGAAATCGATTAAAGTTTACCAAATACTTGCGAGAATTCTCGGATTCCCAATTAAATTTTGACTAGAATAATAAATTTAACAGACTTTATCGCAATATCCTTCATTTTATGATAATTGAACGATTAGGTTAATTGTTTATTATTTGGATGGATGTCTTGATGTATCTATAAGGGAAACTCTTAACACAGTATTTCCTTTTTTACTTTCTTTTATTACTGAATGAGAAAGTATTGCGGCAAGAAAATTGAATATTTTAAATATATAAGCCAGAAACTTGATATTTTAAATATATTTTAAATATATCATAGAGGAAATTTGTACGTTAGCTGGCAGAAAGAATAACTGGATGCAACAATAATAGATATAAACCGTTAGTTTAAGACAAAGCCTTTGGCCAACTCCATTATAAAAGAAACCCCCGATAAAAATATAAAGAACTATTTCAACTATAGAAACTCTCTCGTAAACAACAGTATTATACCGGACACAGTCTTACAAAAAAAAAATAGTCGTATTCAGAACGTCACACTATGCCCATTTTTAACATCAGTGCCAGCCAGTACGTGTTATTTTTTATTTTTTTATTTTTAAATAAGAAATAGCCCTATGATAAGTACATAAGTTTCTTACTAAAATTATAAACAGTTTAAAGGTCAATATAATTATTAATTCTAGTCAATATATTTATTTGTAAACAAGTGGTTTCTTAAACATCTCTCTCTAACGTACACTTAAACCACAACAACACCAACCAAACAACACTTGAGTGTGATCGTGTCAAGTTTCCGAAATTGAAATATACGTTCACCACAAATGCACGTTTTCAAGTCTCATAAGCACGAAGACAAACCGTGTTGTGTATAGAATTGGCTACCCATGCAGGAGAGAAAAGCGATTACATTTTAGTGCAGAAGATAGTGCCTATAACATTGAATAAAGTGGGGATAACATAAGAAACTTAACGCCACAAATTCGTAGAACTCTTTAATATATTTTTTTTTTTTTAATGTAACATATAAAAATTATAGATTCTTTAAATCAGTGCACGTTTAAAGGAAATCGTTTTCGAGAAAATACAAAAAGCCCAAACACTTATTCTGTAAAGTGGTACTTCCGGTCCAACAGATTTTCTTCAAGTTTGGAACTACTATTATATAGGTAGTAGAAACCACACACTGTACTAAAGCAGTATTTTAGAGGAAAGCTCGACAGTAATGTTATCATTCAAAAAATACAATTTTCCTGGGAAATATTTCAAATAAAAGTGATAGGCATTTATGTAGATAGTATACGAAATGTTGTAAAGAAGCCATTTTCGAAAATAATCGCGAAAAACTGAGAAAAAAAGGAATCCTTCAGTAAAGTCGCACTAGATTGATAGATTTTGAAGTAAATCTTATCTTCACTATGATGATGGTATCTAAGAGGAATACCCAATAGTTTGATCATCCTGCATTTTTACTTTCTCTTATTCCTAGTAAGAGGAAGTATTTGTAATCGTGTCAAATTTTCGATATTGAGTTTTCAACGGAAATATCCGTTTTGAGGTCCTCCGAGTCCAAAAAAGTGGTTTTTAGCAAATGGTCTGTGTGTGTGTCTGTGATGTGTGTGTGTGTGTGTGTGTGTGTCTGAACAGCATAGCTAAAAAACGAAAAATCGTAGAAAGTTTAAACTTAATATTCCGTTTAGTTATCACCATGGGATCCGACAGTGGGTCATCTGTCAAAATTCCTCAACCGTAAGTACCACTTTACTAGTTGTTTTTTTTACGTTTTTGCGATTTTCTCAAAAATGGCTCTAACGATTTTTTTTAAACTTAGTAAACCGACTACACATATAGTAACAGCAACAACTTTTATTTGAAACATTTCTCCGGAAAAATTCATTTAAGGGCACTTCTGGGGGCGGGATGGGGTTTGGTTTTCATCTAAAGTGCTATTTCAGTTTATTAAACAATTCTATCATCTAAATAATGTTAATTAGAATTAAATATGTTGTTGAAATTCCGAGTTTCAAAAAAACCGGATAACCGGAAGTGCGTTTACATTACCACTTTACTAAATGATTTTTTCACTTTTTCGCGATTTTCTCACAAATATCTCAAGACGATTATCTTGAAATTTCGTATATAAACTAAACATACAAAGATCTACAACTTCTAGTTAAAACATTTCTCTGGGAAAATTCATATAAGGGCACTTTTGGAGGAGGGGTGGGCTTATGTTTTTCTCTAAAGTTAATTATACAATTCTATCATTCAAACAAAATTAATTAGAAATTCCGAGTTTCAAGAAAATTAGTAAACCGGAAGTGCGCTTTTGCAGAACAGTTTTTTCAGTTTTCGACGAATTTCATAAATTTGGTACACAAACTATAAAATTTGTCAATTATAATTTTGAGAACTATAATTTTGAGAACTGGAGTAAGAGAAACTTGTGTGAGTATTTCACACCAAATTTTTTTTGTTTTGTTTTGAAATATTTTGTTTACACGCACACACACACACATATATATATATAAAAGATATTCGTTAAAAAATCATTTTTTGTCATAATCTCGGAGGGACATCAAAATATGTATATCCAGGAGTGTATTGATAAGCATGCACGATTCTCATAGTTGATTTCCAAGTGATGACCATCATCCGGCGATCGAATAGGAACGGTTTCGTAAGAAAATTGCTTAGCCGGAAGTAAGATTTTACTTAATGAATTTTTCAGTTTTTACGACTTTTCTTGAAAAGAGCTCCAATTATATACATAACTTCATTATATACATTGTTACAGAAATAAATCTATCACTTTATTTGAAAAAAAAATTGTTTGGGGACCTAAACATCTATCCCCTCCACCTAAGCATTCATTAAAGTCATACATTGTTTAAAAAGAAGGATAATTATTGAATGAAATAGAGTCTAGTGAATTGTCCAAAGTTGTAGGGATTAAAATGAAATGAAAAAAATATTCAACAGTAGATAATTACACACATGGGCATAAAATTGAATCCTATTTTCATTTATTGGTCTCTATTGCATAAAAAGTAATAAACCAATGAATAAGGAAAATTATATAAACACTTTATTTCAACATTTCAAATCCTTGTAGTTGTAAATTTACCGTAAATTGCTATAAAAAAAAAAATAATATATATATCATTAAATAACAAACAAGAAAACATCATTTTAATTTTAAAAAAAGAAATACCGAGTATATTAAAACGGAACAGCAATCTGTGCCGACAAGGCCATATCCAATTAGACCTAGTTACCTAACATAGCTTAAAACACACAACTATTTGTAATAGAAATGTACGTTTATGTAGTAGTAAGTAAACAAGTGGTACCAAAAAAAAAACATTTCTCCAATCTACTTTTAATGACGTAATCAAATCTATAAGACACTTATGCTCTATTATGTAATACAATCCAAACAATATAAAATGTAAATAATAGAAAGAGTAATAAAATGGAATTTTTAATTCCATTAAAATAATTCATCATTCTTTGTATTTTCAGTGAAGCTTTAAGGCATTTTTTCGCGATTGTAACTAAAGTAAAACGAGTAAACAATCGACTGTAATCTCTTTGAAAGATCTTCGCCGAAATAGGACATTACATTCCACAAACCCAGAGGCAGCGATAAAACCCATATGAAACATTCGAAAGACTAATTGTTTACTTTCTATACTCCTAGTTAAGAGGAAGTATTGTAATCGTGTCAAATTTTCGATATAGCGTTTTCACCGGAAACATCCGTTTTGAGGTCCCCTTAGTCCAAAAAAGTGGTTTTTAGCAAATGGTCTCTGTGTGTGTTTGTGTGTGTCCATGTGTGTGTGTATGTATGTGTGTATGTGAACAGCATAACTCATAAACGAAAAATCGCAGAAAGTTCAAACTTGATATTCCGTTTAGGTATCACCATGGGATCTGACAGTACGTTATCTGTTAAAATTCCACAACAGGAAGTACTACTTTACTAGTTTGTTTTTTTTACTTTTTTGCGGTTTTCTCAAAAATGGCTCCAACGATTTTTTGAGAGAAGAACCCACTTAAAACTAGTTGCAGCAAAGCTAGTTTAGTGGGGAAAAAACGTTACAATATTATAGTAAATTTAAAAAAATTGCTAGAATTCCAATTCTGTAGGAAATCGAATATCAGGAGGTGTGACCTTATGAATAGGTTTCTCATTTAGAGAATTATCTCCAAAATGGTGCTTACAATTTTCTTTACACTTATGCCAACGTGCAGATAAAAAAACCTATCACTATTTTTTAAAATATTTATCTGGTAAAACTGGAGCGTAAATTTAAAATGTTACATGCTTTTCTAAGAGGTCGAGATAGAATAAGGGCGTTGCTTTTCCAATGTCGATTTTCAGATAAGCTGACACTTCAGAGAAGCACAACCAAACGTTTCGTAAGTAATGCAACTTTAAAAAAAATTGGAAAACATAGAATTGCAAAAATTGCAGTAAGCGAATGTCGTATGAGTGTTTCGCTGCACTTTTTTTTTTTTTTTAATTGTTTAAAAGTAATGCAGGTGGATAAAAGCTATAGCGGGGCTTAGTTTAGGGACCCCATTTTTACAATAAAAAGTAGTTAACAATTTTAAGAAATAAAGTGAATTCTTTCGAAGTTTTCTTCATTGATGATGCAATTTTTAGTGGAGATATTCCATTCATATTTTATTTAATACTCGCAATTTGTTTACTTCTTCCCAAAACCCACAGTAATAACACAGTAATATCAGATTTAATAAAGTGTGCAGATTTTAATCATTACCTTAATTGGAAAAAAAAAAACATTTTTATTCAATAAAATCTTAGTTAATATGGTAATTGCTGGTTACTATCAGGGTTTTCGCAATTTTTAAATAATGAAACTCATTTTGTTAAGAGTTATTTTTGAGTTAATAGTTTTTTGTTTATTTTTTATTTAAAAGTCTTTGAAATTTCAACAATTAATATTTGCGAAGTTTTCATTTCATATCTCGTTCAATAAGATATTGAACATATAATAGGGTTGTTGAGGAGAGAAATTACGTTTAATTAAATGAACGAGATATGCTGACACTAATATAATGTAGCTAAGTTTACACTAACTGCACTGGACTTTATAATGAAAATGATAGAATGAATGGTGAGAGTAGAGATATGACACGATGCGATGACTGGGTGTACGTACAGTTGTATGGTTGTATCTGATAGATCGATTTAGATAGATTTCCATTGGCTTATAATACACTGGTTTTCCTACTCTAGCCTGCCTAGGTCAGAGAGTAGTCTCTGTTAACTAGAGAGGGCCTCTCCTCTCTTCTGTGCTGTGGTTACACTCTCTTTACTGTGGATGGGTGCTATTACAAACAACACTGTTTACTAATTGCAAAAAATTCATAATCATATCGATATAAATAATTATTTTTATTTAAATATTTACATATATCGTTTTAAACAATCGTCTATATAATAGAGTTTATAAGTAATGAAAAAAATAGAATATAGAAAAATTAAGAAAAAGTTATGAAAATATTAAGTAGAAAAGAAACTAAATAAAAAAAAAAATCGGTTATATTTATTGTTGGGAGATGAATTTAATACCTGGAAAAATTTTGTGAGGAAGGCAAACTATGTTCCCTGAAATGTCGGTAAATTGAAAAAAAAAAAAAAAAAAAAAAAATGAAAACCTCATAAAGGAAAGAAAGAAATCCTTCTTCTGTATTTTCTTTTTTAGCCCACTGTTCCATGCCTAAAAAGTCCAAAAAGAATTTTTCTAGATATTAAATAAAAATCTTTATTTTCATTTGATTTAAATTTTACGTATAATTTAAATTAAAAGCACGAGAAGTAACTGTATGTGATAGATAAAAAAATAAATAATCTTTTTTTCAAAGTAAAAAGAAAAATAACTAAACAATTAGCTTTTTCATTCGTTAAAAAGGAAAACCTCGCAACTTTAAGGCTTATAAAATAAACAAGAATATATATTTTATTTTTCTCACAAGCAAATCATTTAATAAAGTGATAAATCTGTCTTTATTATTGCAATTACCACTAATAATATGATTGCGTAACTGATTATTGATTACACAACTAGATGGATTCATTTAGATGGAAAATGGAACAAATCGGATCTCTGATCCCGTAATTACAATTCAAAGTAATTACTGTTATATTGATATAATGATAGGAGACGAGAAGGAACCCTTACCCCTAATTAGTTCACTCCTAATTTAAAATTACTCAGCGTCTATTATAATGGAGATTTAGATGTATTTTAAAGACCTACTACATAGGCAGAAAAAAATGCATTTAACAAAATTTTACGAGTATATAAACTCTTGAACTCCTTCTTGACTGTCCGCTCTCACGTATTGTTCTAATGGGTTAGCGCACAATTCGCCTTTAGTGCAAGAATTCAGGGTTCCATTCCCGTGAAGGCAATCAATGTTTTTCATCCAGCATCGTGAGAAAATTTGGGGAGCTATAGTTAATGGCGAACCTAGGTAACGAAGGCCAGACAGAACTAAGCGCGGCCCGCTTACTACAATCTCCTCTCACAATAAAAAAAATCGCCGCCTGGGCTGTTACGCTAGTTTTTCTCGCAACTGCTTGATAATCCTAAGTCAACCACTGGCTGCTTTGAAATAATTTTCAAATATCAAAAACTCAGGCATTGTTATTTAATCATTCCTATTTGCAACTAGTTTGCAAAAAAAAAAAAATTTTTATTTTATTTAATAAATTATATAATGGAGTTGTTCAGGAGAGAAATTAGGTTTGATTAAATGAACGAGATATGAAGACACCAATATAATGAAGCTAAGTTTACACTAACTGCACTGGACTTTATAATGAAAATGATAGAATGAATGGTGAGAGTAAAGATATGACACTATGCGATGTACTGTTGATGGTTGTATCTGACAGATTTCCTCTAGATAGATTCCCACTGGCTTATGTACACAGATTCTCCCACTCTAGCCTGCTTAAGTCAGACAGTAGTCTCTGTTAACCAGAGAGGGCCACTCTTCTCTCTGCTGTGGTTGCATTATCTTTGCGGTACCATTACAAATTACAAACTTATAGGAAAAATTCCTTTAGTAAGGAGTTAACCTTACAAAAATAAATATATAAATTAATAGCATTCAACTAATTTCTTAATAAGTTGTTAAAAAAATAAAAATCAACTCTAAAACATTAAAAAACACAATATAAATAATATGAAAAATAATATAATAGAAAAAGAAGTGATTACCAATTCTGAAAGTATAATGATCTCTGGTTCATAAGGCTTCTGAGACGAATTTATGAATGAAATGATATGAAATGTCGTCAGTGGTGTAGCTATGCTGAACAAGTTAATAAATTTGTCAGATAAAGGAAAATTTTGAGGAATAATGGAATTATTATTTAAACGAATTTGCATTATCCGCTTAATTTTTTTAATACTAAAGTCAAATCAATTTAGCTGCTGTGGTGCACCGAGAGAACAAACTGAACGTTTCAAAATTATTATATTTAGAATCAAGTATATAGTGAATATCTATACTTTTACAATAGTAAAACACGGACATAAATTACTACATTCTTTTTAAAAAAATTACAATCTTGCTTATAAAAAAAAAAAAAAAAAAAAAAAAAAAAAAAAAAAAAAAAAAACCAATTATCTAATGGTAATGCTTGTGTTTAGGATTAGGTTTAGGTTAGTTTTTTATAAAAAGGGAGAGGAATATCGAGTACTCTCCCTGCGTGTGGATGCAGAGTTTGAATGTATTTAATAGTATGAATGTATTTATTAGTGTGATTGTATTTATTGGTATGCTTGTATTTATTAGCGAGTGTGATAATTTTATCGGAATGAACGATGGTATGAGTGAGTGTAAATAGTGTACATATTTTTAGAATTTAGGTAAAACAATTTTTAGGGGAAGGAATATTTATAAAAGTACTTCCTCTTAAATGCAAATAGCCTTCAGGTATGAAAATATATTATAAAATGAACGAGTTGAGTCCATCTCTGATAATATAAAAAGAGTAGTATATTGTAAACAAGAGTCTAGATACAAAATTCAATACAATTTAATTCTAGAAGGAATATTTACGCGTAAGTGCCCGAAATAATTTGATAAATAAAGGGTTGGCACAACCAGGTATTCACACTACCCCTCGTCGACTGGATCGGTGGCCAAGAGGGGATGTGTGGAACCTTGTTCTACACCGGAGGCTCCATTATACCTTGCTAGCAAGGTAGTGAATTGGACGCCATAAGGTAAAGAAACTACGTGCCATCCCAGACTGCGGAGACAAGTTTGAGAAGAAGAAAAAATATTGAAAGGCGCTAATGACCACAGAAGTCGATGCGCCAAAAAAAAAAATAAATAAATAAATAAAAAAAAAAAAAAATCCAATTAAAATTATAAGTTGCTTGAAATAAGAGATTTATTATTAAATTAGAGTTAAGAGTTTGTGCCAGAAACAGTATAAAACAGAGAATTATAGCTAATCATCAATGAGAGGTGGTGAGCAGGTATTGTTGCCTATATTTTAATAATTAAGGAGAGAACAGACTTAAAGATAAAAATTTTAGCTGGCAATACGTCACGTTCAGATCTTACAGTGTAACATTCGATTGTTTTTCATATTTAAATTGCAAATTTGATTTAAAAACTGTAATTGCACCGGTTCCAAATCATCAATATAATTAAACGCCCATATATCACTAGAATATAGTCATGTAGCTTTAAGTATTGACTGAAGAATCTTTTTTACTTTCTCGTACTCCTCCTAGTAAGAGGAAGTATTGTTATCGTGTCAAATTTTCGATATTGAGTTTTCACCGGAAATATCCGTTTTGAGGTCCCCTGATTCAAAAAAAGTGGTTTTTAGCAAATGGCTGTGTGTGTGCGTGTGTGTGTGTGTGTGTGTGTGTGTATGTATATTTATGTGAACAGCATAGTTCAAAAACGAAAAATCGTAGAAAGTTCAAACTTGATATTCCGTTTAGTTATCACTATGGGATCCGACAGTGGTCATCTGTCAAAATTCCTCAACCACTTTACTAGTTGTTTTTTTTATGTTTTTGCGATTTTCTCAAAAATGGCTCCAACGATTTTCTTCAAACTTGGTATATCAACTACAGATACTAACAGCTACAACTTTTATTTGAAACATTTCTCCAGGAAAATTCATTTAAGGACTTCTGGGGGAAGGGTGGGGTTAGGTTTTCATCTAAAGTGCTATTTCAGTTTATTAAACAATTCTATCATCTAAATAATGTTAATTAGAATTGAATATGTTGTTGAAATGCTGAGTTTCAAAAATATCGGATAACCAGAAGTGCGTTTACATTACCACTTTACTAAATTATTTTTTTCACTTTTACGCGATTTTTTCAAAAATGTCTCCGATGATTTTCTTGAAACTTCGTATATAAGCTAAACACACAAAGGTCTACAACTAGTATTTAAAATATTTCTCTGGAAAAATTCATTTAAGTGCCCTTTTGGAGGAGGGGAGAGGTTATGTTTTTCTCTAAAGTGCTATCGTAGTTGATTATACAATTCTATCATCCAAACAAAATTAATCAGAAATAAATAGATGGCCAAAATTCCGAAGTTCAAGAAAATTAGTAAACCGGAAGTGCGCTTTTACTGGACAGATTTTTTCAGTTTTCGACGAATTTCATTAAAGTTGGTACAGAAACTATAAAATTTGTCAATTATAATTTTGAGAACTGGAATAAGAGAAAGTTGTGTGAGTGTTTCACACCAGATTTTTCTACTAGAGTTGGTGACGGTTGATAGAATATTCTTCACAAAATCCGAGGCCATTTTGTCTTTACTTAAATAATACTGAAATACTGAAGAGGTAATCGAAATCTACCTGAACTGTTGATTGGTACGCCCAAGTGACTAATTCAATAGCATCGTTTCTAAAAAAAATGACCTACAGAAATTTTTTTGGGGATGTCCACCAATGAAATTTGTTTGAACAATTACGGTTAGAGAAGAGAACTGACTTGCAATAGCCAGTCATCTACAATTGCAGTTTTTTTCCTGTATATCAATAATAGAGTGCAAAAATAAGAATGCCATCGGCGAAGAAGCAGAGAACGGTAGATTCTATTATTGTTATCAAGATATATAAGGCGTTTTGAAGTAAAAATTGGAGTTAATAATGAATGAGTCTTGCAAGGAGGAAGTATTTGGTGAGAACGACAAAAATGATAAGTTCCGTACTTTACGAACAGTAAAGTTAATGTAATAATTGAAGATATATGATATATTTATTGAATATAAGGCTAGGTTTTTAGGTGTGAAATTTTCTAAATCGGGTTTTTACCGGAAAAATATGTTTTGAAGTCCCTTAAGTTAGAAAAAAGTGTTTTTAGCGAATGGTCTTTATGAGTGATTGAGTGAGTGAGTGTGTGTGTGTGTATGTGTTGGTGAACAAAAATTTCAAAAAGGAAAATCAGAGAAAGCCTGAACTTGGTGTATTCCATTTTGGTTGATTACTACTATCACATCTTTCTCGAGTCATATATTCTAAAATCCTATGAAAATAAACTTATTTGTGAAGACTAGGCGAGAACAAGGAATTCATCCAACAATCTGTGTATTTTTTTTTTGTAATAAAAAACAATTCTAGGAATAAAGGGAATTCAATATTTCAGTTTCCAATTAATGTGACACGTCTTATTAGAAGGATCAAGTTAATGCGCTGTAAGTACATTAAGTAATGTCAAGTATCATTCCAGATTGATTAAGTTAACTATAAATGGAATGCAGAAGATACTAGTATTGTTGCAATGTAAACTTACAAGACAAAATATTTCATTTTTTTTTTTATATTACCTTATACATTATTTGATTCTTTAAGAATATATTTAAAACGATTCTTACTGGATGATAATGGGGTGAATTTACCTCTAAAATACAGATACAATTTATAAACTAAAATTTCAGTATTATACTATAACAACTTCAAAAAGAAAGTACTTCATTTTTGAAGTGCATTTAAACATTTACACAAAAATTTATTATTACAAGTACCATTTATTATAAGTACTGGTCGTTGTATTTGGGAATTTCGTGTCGGTGGAAAGCAATTTAAGATTTAATTAATTACGGTTTGCTGGGGTCCAGAGTGTTGAAATTTTAAATGGCGTATTTCGAATTAGAAGCGTATTTTTTTCAAGTTTGAATTAGGCGCAACTGAACTTTTTATGGAATTTGAAAAATACGAGATGTTTGTATTAATATTGGATTATTAAATGGAGAACTTTTGTAAATGTACAATTCCGAACAATTAAATGCCAAACACGTATATTATAGAGAATGGTGGTTAGAAAATGAGAGATTAAAAACCCTCAAAGGTAAATTTTACACCGCCTTATAGCCAACTATACTGAAAAGGTAATGGTTCCTTAACTATAAACAAAGTAGACGATTCCTCACTACAATGGTCAGACTATGGTTCAATCATAACTTTTCCCCTCACCATTTATCCCGAATAGGTATTACAGTAACTTCTACATGTCCATGCCCATCGGAAACGATCATCGACCCCCAAAAATCTGATCCAAGGAATGCGTTAGTTATCAGAAAGATAGGGGAATATTATAGAACGTTATTATAAAAACAAAATGTACACTACATATCATCAAACCAACGCAAATGAGGAATCATATTTAGCTATTTACAACTTTATCAGAATCAATAACATTTTACTCTAATAATAAAGATATACATAAATCTATACTACTCATTCAAAAAATCAATATAAAAAAAAAATTACCAAAACCAATCAGAGATAACAATAACAATCATCTCCCCCCAAAATGAGACCATCTCTGGCTAATCTGCTAAGACAGGAGGCAAAAAAAAAAAAAAAAAATTATATTGAATTAAAACAAATAGTATTAGAAATTAAGAATATTGATATAAAAACACAGAAGACAATAATTATTATACTTATCAGCACAAATAGATAATTAGATAATATCTGAATTGGACGAAGCTGGTAGACGGGTGTAAGAGTGTTGTGAGGAGATGTTGGTTGTTGATGATGAAAGATAAACACCTTAAGATTTGGTTTAAGATACATAATTGATATAATATATATGTATATGACTGTATACCAAAGACTTTATACTTTAGAGTTTAGAACCTAACTGAACTGACAGACTGACGTGGCTAAACGATATGTACGGAGTGTGAATTAACAGAATGATGTCTGACGTGTAAGACTGAATTGAACAGAATGACTCTCTGACTGTCTCTCTCGTATATATATACACTCGCCGAGCCTCTCCTCTCTGTGCGAGAGGGGCTGTTTCTCTCCGCTAGAGTGGATGAGTGGTGGGGGTTCAGTGGTTCACTAAGACCACTACATCATCCCCCCTCCTGAAGTAATTTTTCGTTTGCGAAAAATTAGCGTTGGTAGCTTGGCTGAAATGATGATGTTGATGCTGCTAAATTTGTAGCATATGTGGCTGGTGATATGTACGGAGTGTGAATTAACAGAATGATGTCTGACGTGTAAGACTGAATTGAACAGAATGACTCTCTGACTGTCTCTCTCGTATATATATATATACACTCGCCGAGCCTCTCCTCTCTGTGCGAGAGGGGCTGTTTCTCTCCGCTAGAGTGGATGAGTGGTGGGGGTTCAGTGGTTCACTAAGACCACTACACGGGCTATAACCACAGAAGATCCACAATAGACCTCCTAGTGGAATGAGGCTCATATAACCTCTATCTAATATCCCATTAATAGATTATCACATTATAAAAAATAAAGTTCAAAATCTAAATGTTAAAAAAGAAACAGAAATAAATTATCAAGAATATTGGTACAATATACAAGGAATATGCATACCAAAAGGAACGGAAAAGAAAAAATTGGTAACCCTGAATCAAAGTTAGGAATGGCACACAGGCAGGCTGGGCGATTTTCATTAAGAACACATTAACCCTTAGCAATATTCTAACTGTAAACAAAATAAAATAGTGCAAAAACATATATTAAATAATTACGTAGGTATATGTAAATTATTTTATTTTGAACAAAAATTATGAAAGTTTATATTCATTTATTTCGACGTTGTTTGTATAATTTATAATTTTAAACATATGTTAATTAAAGTATCTTTTGATTGTGTTTTTTTTTTTTTATTATATTGTATTTATTGTTAATTTATGCATTTATTTAGGGATTTACAGTGTTTAATTTAATTGATGTTTCATGCTTATAACATAAATGCCATTTGTTTACTGCTTTCTATATATTCGTAATTTTGTTCTTATTAATAATAACATTAGCAGCCGTTAAGTAGCTTCATTTGCAAAGCATATTGTTTATCTTCTATACTTCTTTGGTTGTAAACAAAATTAACTTTTCCCTATATAATATTTTGTACATCTAATCTAAAAATATAATCAACATACTATTTCTCTTTACTACTGTTATGATATATTTAAGTATAAAGCAATATTTTATAGCATTACTATATTAATCTCTTTCTATTGATTTATTATAATGAACTGAGGAATATAGATGAATACAGATGATATTTCGCTGGTAAACAAGAAAAGTGACGTAAGTCAAAAAAAGCATTTTTGAGTTCCATCTCTAAAAATGTTCCACTCGCTGCATATTTCTTTGTAGAAAATCGTCATAACTTTAGCATTCAAATCGGCTAAAAGAGAAGCAGTAGTGTCATCTTTCCGCTGGAAGAAACGCGCCCCCTGTTATCTGGAACAACGTCACGCTTAAGTTTAAACAGAAGGGTAAGAGAGACATCGCGTCCGTGCCTGGAAAAACAACAACATAACTGCGATTGTATGGAAGCTTACTGGATTTTTTCCGCAAGAAAAGTGACATATTTCGAGTTAAGCCATTATTGAAGAATAGATAAGGCTAACTTGTTGTTTTTATATGTCTGTAGCGGAATCGTTTATTGTGATTCCTATGGTATGTAGTAGATGTCTTGAAGAGGGCGGAAGTTAGTTTAGAGATTTTTGGAAGTTAGTGTTCGAATTATTAACACTGAATTTATAAAATTAACAAAAAATACTTAGAAATAAATAGGAGATAAATAACTAATAATTTAGAATGATTAAAATAAATAAACTAAGATGCACAACTAAGGAAATAAGAATAAATCAAAACTGTATAGGGACGCGGAAACTGCTGCTCGTATAATGATTTACTCGTATATGATAATCTACTGACGTACTGGTGTATAATCATTCCCTCTTCCAATGGGGCGAAGTTTAATATTAGTGTTAGCAACATTCACACCAAGACATCTGTCCTAGTGTGCGACCTTGGTTAGTTCGGTGACCAGTGATTTAGGTCAGTGGCCAGATTATCGGTGCTGGCTTTGATGTAAGGTATTGACCTTTGGTTTTGTTTCTTTGGCCGCGGCCTTGTCTTGAAGACAGCGGCCGGCCGGCTAGGCCACTAGTTATAAATTATTCTTTCTTTTTGTTGTGATGTGAAGGTTTGACATTGCTATGACCTTGCCATGTCATTACATGTCCCTTAATTTTATTATTAGATATGGCATTTTTCTTCAATATCTTGATGCGACATATTTCGAGTTGTGTCACTTTTACACAAAAATCAATTGCCGGATTTGTCATATTCTAAAGTTACATTATGATTTGTGACACTTTTCCGTATAGTTCTTACTGAAAATCATTGTAATACTGTGTTAATCTTTTACTAAAGTTCATTAGATCATTAATAATGCCATCCGAACGCACAAAAAATGATCCTGAAAAATGGCTAAGATGAGATCTAAGCAGATGGACAATAATATTGAGTCTAGCAGTGCGAATCGTGAATGGATCATGTTGACCCTTTGGACACATACACAAACACTTAACTCAACAACCAGTCAACCAGGTTAGAGCAAAGCTTTATTAGTACCTGTATTTGAGCTTGAATTATTAAAGAGGAGCTAGTGTCAATAAATTTAGTGAAATATTTTCACTTACTTTGGTAGATGAAGACACATTAAAGTTTTGCACATGGATCAAAATATTATTAACCATATTATTACTAGTAGTCTTCTTTGAGATGCAACTGAAATTCATTTCACATACTCAGGCAGTAATACTGCATCAAGAAAAATCAGCGTCATATGACCTGTTCAAGGGAACAGAAAAAGGTGCCACAATCAGGTTAGAAATATTTTACTAGTTCACATACTCCTTATGAAGACTGTAATAATAAAAACGTCAATAGTTTCAAATATAATTTCTATTTCTTTCTAGATGTGAGCAAACAAAACAGAAAATGCTCTTCTCGTAATTCTGTTACAACTAAATCAGAGCTGGACTTTTATAGTCAGAAGATATTTATTTGAAGAATATTGGAAGTAGGGAGATTTACAGAGACAAAGCGAATTTCTTATGTTCAATATGGAGAGTATTACTCTAAATTACAGATACCCCCCCAGAGAGAGCGGTCAACGTTCAAATAATAATGCTTTTTACTTTTTATTGCAGGAGAAAGAAAAGAGTATGTAAAACGGACACACTTTTTCGTACTGCAAGAGACTTAAACAAACATGAATAATGAATTTTGAAAATCTGACACGAATGCAATAATTCCCACGTACGTAAAGAGCAAGTAAAATAAGGACAAAAATATTCAACACATTATTTTCGTTCTTATGAAATAGTAGACTTAATCATGAAATTAGATCGTTAAAAGTAGAATAACATATTGTAATTATTGCACTTCTTAATTTTTTTTTTTTTTTTTGTGCACAACAGCTATGGTCCTTTGCACCTGTTTCTAATTTGTAAGGACTCATCCGGGATGCATATCCATACCCACCAGTCTAACAATTTCTACAGCAAACCCACAATCTAGGTCTAATCATATTCCTCTACTCCCTTATATCACTTATAAAATAAATACCTATACACAAGACACCAGCAAACAACTAAACACCTACATATGTACAACTAGTTTCACAACAAATGAAATAGATGAACCTCCCTAAGATATTCGAAAGTCTTATTGATATTGCCCTCATTGTCTCCTAATACATCTGTAAGACTGGTCGGGCAAATTTACCTTTCCCCGCGCGTTTACATATTTCGAACATTCCAATAGAATATGCGGGATCGTTAATGTCGTATTGCAAGCGCTGCATACCGGCTGAGGTTCTCTTCGGAATATGTGGCTGTGTGTCAACATGGTGTGACCGAGTCTCATTCTCGCTAGGACAACTTCTTCTCGCCGAGACTCTCGATTTGAGGTTGACCATTTCTTTGTGGTACTCTTGATATTCCTTAGTTTATTTGATAGCTGCACTGATTGCCAATCATTTTCCCAGTAGGAAAGATTTTGTTTTTTAGAAAAGCTTTCCAATCGACTGCAGGACCCGTTCGTCTCTACAAGACACTGATGCCGCTTCTTTAGCTGCTTTGTCGGCAGATTCGTTATCTCTTATCCCCACATGACTTTGAATCCAAATAAAGGAGACTTCTTTATTTTCTCGCAGGCATAGTTCCAAGAGCGTATGTATGCACTGAATCAACAAACTATCGGAGTCCCGATTGCCTATCATCTCCAGTGAGCTCCTTGAATCGGAGCAAATTATACATTTCTTAGATTCATTACAGTTCCGAATATGTTCTAGGGCTTTTTACACAGCGAATAACTCTGCCTGTATGTTCGATCTCTCCAAAAATAGAACCTTAGACACTGAATGGGCTTAAGTTCGACGGCACACTAGGTAAATATATTAAAAGTAAAACTCCGAACTACGTATACAGGAACCTTCTACAAGAGCGACTAGTGCTTAAATATAAAAATTATATTAAAATATTCAACCGACGGGTCAAAGGCGATAAATGGAGTAGGAGAAGCTTACGTCATGAATAAGAGGCTGTACAAATTCCCATTAAGCAATATCTCAAGCATATCTACAGCCGAGTTATTCGCTGTGTACAAAGCCCTAAAACATATTCGGAACTACAATGAACCTAAGAAATATATTATTTGCTCCGATTCAAGGAGCTCACTGGAGATGATAGGCAATCAGGACTCCGATAGTTTGTTGATCCAGTGCATACATACGCTCTTGGAACTATGCCTGCGAGAAAATAAAGAAGTCTCCTTTATTTGGATTCCCGGTCATGTGGAGATAAGAGATAACGAATCTGCCGACACCGAGGGATGCGGACCATTGCAATTGATACATAAAGGCGGCGTAGAACACTCATTCTGATGCATTTCTAAGGAGCATATTTTACACCGGTCGCCAGTCGTACATTTGTTAGCAATATGGCCTAGTGCCCAGCATTTGAAGCATCTTTGAGTATTGGGAATATAGTGTCTCACTTGTAAAGACAGGAAGCCGGCAGTTATCCTCTTTGGGGGTTGAGATCCCTTAAAAGTTAATACAAGTGCTGGTGTTGGTCTGCTCTCTCCGAATTGTTTCTTGTATAGTCTCTTTACTTCAACGACGCCTTGCGATTTAGATTCATTTAATATTTCTTCCTCAGTACAATGTAATAGTTCGTAGCTGGATATAACACCCTTAGAATAATTGAGACTTTTATGTAATCCCACCTTTACTTTTATGCCTTCGAAAGTTTCTATGCCCAACAAAGTATTTGCATTCTCATTATTTGCTTTCGTTTCTATCAGTAATGAACCATTTCTTAATTTTTTTGTCTTTGTTCCAGGGCATATCGTTTTTAGAAAATTAAATATTTTATACGGCCAGAAAGGTTCAAAAAGCTGTTCCCTTCTTCTTCACATATCATAATAAGGAACTGCTGTCCCATATTATTTCTTGGAAATTCTATGTTCGATTCTATCCATTTATATTTACCACTTCTTTTCAATGAAGACGAAACTTCATTCTTTTCTAATGAGCCTGATGGATTTAGGTTTATTGAGGGTTCCATAAGTTCCCACGAGTTGGGACGAACTGAACATCACCCTGCATTAGTGCGCCCTTACCAGAGGGAAGGCCTATTTACACACAGAGTTCGGCCTGGTGCTCAGTGGGGCCGATCCAGTGGGCTGATACCACCGCCCACAAACCTCCCGTCTTGTTTCTTAATTGTAGACAAACAGTATATCTGAAGGTACAATGAGGAGCCAGTTGAATTAATCCTCAATACAAAAACATTATAAATTAATTGATATAAGTTACAATTAAAGAAATCTCACAATCATCTATGACTATAATAATAATAATAATAATAATGATAATAAAAGAGCATATAACAAATGAACGAATATATAAAGTGGGAAGAAGTTCATCTACAAGAGTGAAAGTGGCCACTATGTTGTATACAAACATATTTGGTAGAGAAAAGAGGGAGAATGAATGAGGAACGGGATGGCATGGCCAAGAGTAGGGACTTGGAGAGTCACAAGATAGGTAGGTGGCAGTAAAACATTGTAACCACCTGGTTTATATTCAGTGCGGTGATATCAAACACATGGTGTTTCGCGACATTATCTCTGCCTTGCAGTGAATAAAGTAAATTTTTCAGTATTTATAGCAACAGCAGCTCAAAAGTCTTCATTTAGGTAAGTTGTATTTTGCTAATTATTTCATATTTTAATACAATGATAATTTTACATTTAAATAATTAATGAATTTAATTTAATAACAAAAAAAATGTTTCCGAATACGGATGGATAAAGTATACACTTTAATAATATTCATGTATATATAAATGCTCATATAATATCGTTGATACTGATAAGAAATCAAACTAGACTACAAAAAAGAAACATTTAGTGTTTTAATAAATAACTATTATTATTGTACTTTTTTTGACAACACATAATGTTCTTAATGTTGCCTTAGAATTACTTCAAACAATACTTTGTAATATAAACGGAAAATGATAGTTTATAATTATAGAACAAACTATTAAATAAAAAGTGAAGAGTATTTCGTCAAAAAAACAAACAAAAAACACCTGTTCCAAATGAATGGGTTCTAAAAGAATTTTTGTTTGTTTTGTTTTGTTTACAATTCAGTTCTTTTTTTTTTTTAAAAAAAACACTATTAAATTTATTCTATTACAATTAAAAGTATTTTCTCATTATTCTGATTCTAAAATAAATAAATAAGATTATTCGAAATTATTATAATTACTAATTATTAGTACGAAACTTGAGTATATATCCTGTTTAGAGCGGTTAACATTAAAGGTTACAATGTTACGGACACCTTCTACAATTTCACAATCTAGGAAATTGTTTTAACACATTCCACAATAACGATACTCCATTTATAGTTGCATTTTTTTTTTTTTTTTTCTTTTACCTCACTCTTATCACGAACATATATAACAACCTATGTAACTTGACATGGACAATGATTATTTAGTAAGTACGTATATAATTCTGTTAGGATAGCAAAATAAATGGTTGGCTGGTGTCAAAATTATTTTTTATTTTTTTTTCAATAAATATTTGATGACTAAACTAAAGGACATATGAAGCTTGTGCTCCATGTGTAAACAAAACTAATGAATTCCAGGCACACTATCAAATAAAAGTTATTTATTTTCAAAGATGTATTCATTTAGAAATATCAAGTATTGAGGTTCTCAGATTTGTTAATGACCGATATATATATATTATATATATATATATATTTTTTCTTTTCTTTTTATAAATTAATTGATATAAGTAACAATTAAAGAAATCTCACAATCATCTAGGACGATAATAATAATAATGATAATAAAAAAGGAAAGAACAAATGAACGAATATATAAAGTGAGAAAAAGTTCTTCTACAAGAATGAAAGTGGCCAAAAATTTTTGAAACCTCTCACAAATTCCTTGTAAAAGGACATAGTAAAAAATGAAGGTTATGGTAGGTAGTACACATACCACTATTGAACGTGAGATAACAAAATTCTTGAAAGAAATCTGGACCGATTTTCGTCCAACAACAGTATATCACCCATATTCGAAAGGCAAAGAAAGCAGAGAATCCTTACCATGTAACAGATATGTAGTGTGATTTGTTTTATGATCTAAAGGATATAGCAAATAAAGTAGGATTAACCGTCCTAGAAACTGAAGAAGGAAAGAAGCACGTGTCCATTGGCGAAATCTCCAATTATCCATCCATTCAACCATCAGAATTGAACAAAATGATCCAGAGAGAATTCTTTTCAAAACTTCTTATTCTGACTCCTCAAATCTGACACCACTTCATCCAGCCAATCTGAGTCTCGATTCTTTTGATGGCCACAATAATTGTCGGAATAGAATATTATTACATCCACATTTTTACTTTCTGTCGTCATACTTATATCTTGCAAACCTTCAAGGTATCTCAAAACGCAGGTTCCAATCTTGTTTGCACCTCGGTTTCCTTCAGATGATAGAATTGTGTAATAAACTGAAAGAGCACTTTAGAGAAAAACCTATCCCTCCTTTCCACCAAAAGTGCCCTTAAATACATTTTCCAGGAGAAATGTTTCAAACAAAAGTTTGTAGCTCTTTGTTTGTGTAGTTGATGTTTGGGTAGTTTTATATATATACATGGTGTGTTGGATTGTGTAACGTGAATCGTCAAAAAAGTCTCGATAAAAAATAGGCAATCCGGAAGTATCACTTTACTGTTTCATTTTTTTTTCTTTCAGTTTTGTAAATGGATCCTACGATTTACTTTTTATCTTTGTTTATTACTAGAAACCTCTGTTGCATTTATTTATAACTATTTTTGAAGTTATTGATTTTAAAGGAACTGCGAAAGTCAGCCTTCCTCTTGAAATATAATTACAATCTGTTAACGACTATAATAATTTTTATATAATATTAAATCAAATTAAATACTTTGTACAAATTCCAAATTTGTACGAGATCTTGAAGAAGAAATTGAAGAAAAATTTGAAGAAGAAACAAGTAAAAGAAATTGGATTTCCTATTATTATATTCTGTCTCTCACTATCGCTTCCATTGTTAAACAAAATACAATAGCTGATTTACTTTTATTGGTTAAACAAACAGTTTGTACAAATTAATAAGCTACATTGAAGATTATAAGAAAAAAATTATTTGTTTTAGTTTTTATATTTATAAAATGTGTCGATTTTAATAAATTTGTCTACCAGTGTCCACCAACTTTTTCTTATTCCAGTTTTCAAAATTTTAATTGACAAATTTTATAGTTTGTGTACCAAATTTAATGAAATTCGTCAAAACTGAAAAAAAACTGTCCAGTAAAAGCACACTTCCGGTTTACTAATTTTCTTGAAACTCGAAAATTTTAGCCATCTATTTATTTCTAATTAATTTTGTTTGGATGACTAGAATTGTATAATCAAATATTATAGCACCTTTAGAGAAAAACATAACACCACCCCTCCTCCATAAAAGTGCACTTAAATGAATTTTCCCAGAGAAATGTTTTAAATAAAAGTTGTAGATCTTTGTATGTGTAGTTTATAAATAAGTTTCAACAAAATCGTCGAAGCCATTTTTGAGAAAATCGCGAAAAAGTGAAAAAAATCATTTAATAAAGTGGTAATGTAAACGTACTTCCGGTTATACGATTTTTTTGAAACTCGGAATTTCAACAACATATTCAATTCTAATTAACATTATTTAGATAATAGAATTGTTTAATAAACTGAAATAGCTCTTTAGATGAAAACCTAACCAACCCCACCTCTCCACGAGAAGTGCCCTTAAATGAATTTTCCCAGAGAAACATTTCAAATAAAAGAGGTAGATCTTTGTATGCGTAGTTGATGTAAGACGTTTGAAGAAAATCGTCGGAGCCATTTTTGAGAAAAACGCAAAAAAGTAAAAAAAAAAAAAATCTAGTAAAGTGGAACTTCCGGTTGAGGAATTTTGATAGTTGGCTTATGTATCAACACCGTCAGATGATGCCATGTTGATACCTAAACGGAATATCAAGTTTCAACTTTCTATGGTTTTTCGTTTTTGAGCTATGCTGTTCACATACATACATACACACAGACCATTTGCTAAAAACCACTTTTTTGGACTCAGGGTGCATCAAAGGGGATATTTCCGGTGAAAACTCGATATCAAAAATTTGACACGATTACAATACTTCCTCTTACTAAGGAGTAAGAGAAAGTAAAAATTTGTGCGATGTTTTTATGCAGAAAATAGCAAAAACTGGAAAAACAAAAAAACTGTTAGTAAAAACGCACTTCCGGTTTACTAATTTTCTTGAAACTCCGAATTTTGATAATCTATTTATTTGTAATTGATTTTGTTTAGATGGTAGAATCGTATAATCAACTAAGATACCACTTTAGAAGTAAACATAATCCACCCCTTTCCCCAAAAGTGCACTTTAAATAAATTTTCCCAAATATAAGTTGTAGATCTTTTGATGTGAAGTTTACATAACCTGTTTTAATGAAAATTGTTGGAGCGGTTTTTTTTAGAGAAAATAGAAGAAAATTGAAAAATAATTTCTAGTAAAAACGCACTTCCTGTGATCCAATTTTTCTGCAAACTCAGAATTTCCACAACATATTTAATTCTAATAAAATTCAGATGATAGAATTGTGTAATAAACTGAAATAGCACTTTAGAGAAAAACCTAACCCCACCCTCCCCCAAAACTACCCTTAAATGAATTTTCCAGGAGAAATGTTTCAAATAAAAGTTGTAGCTCATTGTTTGTGTACTTGATATAACAAAGTTTAAACAAAATCATTGAGGCAATTTGCGAGAAAATAGCAACAATAACAAAATTTTAGTAAATTGGTACTTCCGGTTGAGGAATTTTGACAAATAATGTACAGTCGGATCCCATGTTGTCCACACACATACATAGACAGACCATTTTCTAAAAACAATTTCTTCTTTTAAATTCAAAACGTGTGTTTCCGGTGAAATCACGATATATAGAAAATTTGACACGATTACAATACTTCCTCTTATCAGAGGAGTAAGAGAAAGTAAAAATATCTTTCTTGTAAAACTAAAGAGTAAAATAAAGAAAATAATTATTGCTAAATTAAATAGATATTTCTAAATTTGACTAAATTAATGATTACCATTAATTTTAGAACATGCCCCCCAGAATGTTTTAAAATTCTGCTATTTTCAACTAAACAAAAATACGATAAAACCTAGATGTTTATTACACGAAATACGAGTATATACGATTATATTTAAAAATAATCACATATCTAATACTATGAAATAGCATCTGTTGCAAACATAAGTATATTTATGATAATTATTACGCTGTGCTAACTTCACACTTCAAAAACATTGGGATACTATTTTTTGTTTTGTGTTTTTTTTTTTTTTAAATTTCAAAAACAAAAAAATCATTGAATCAAAATTCTTTGATTGCGTCAAAAACAAATTTATTATGATCAATAAAGTTTTTTTTTTTAAATAAAATTATAATAAATATATAAAATTTTAAATTCATATGAAATATTTTTTAAACACATGCTGGACACATTTTTTCTTTCAAATATTACAGTGATGTTAGTTATTCTAGTATATAGACTGCTCTTGGTGAGCGTAATTACACATAATTGGTGAGCTTAATGAACTTGTCGGAATATCTCTTTGTTATATTGAGTTTTCATATTCACTTCTAAGTCCTTCGCTAAGTAATAGCCACAAAATACTTTGAGATTTATAAAGAAAAAAACAAAACAAACCATACATGAGATCTACAAAATGGAAATTTATTTTTTCTTCTAGCATATTTACATAATTTTCTTTGTTTATTCTATTATTAACGTTAATCTTAACAAAATTTACAATAATAATAATGTACATACATATGAAAAAAGTCATGAACATGATCGGAAGTAGAAAAAAAAAAAAAATTACTTTAAAGCAGCAATTTTTTAAGCAAAATAGTAAAAATCATATAATTTTGACTGACGCGGTTAATTCTAGGTGTCTATAGCCAGCACACACAGATACTATGTATACTTACAGGAAATTTTGTATTCTTAGAAAGTGATTAATTGCGTTCGTCAGCCTAATAGTGGTTGTTTACATTTAACGGTCGTAAACAAGTGAAGCAAAAGTAATTTTTTTCAAGCAACAATGTATTTCTATTTAAGTAATATCGATTAATTTTATATACAGTTTGTTATGTTCTTGCGGTTATGATGCTCTAAAAATGTGAATTAAAAAATTAAGCCAATTTTTTTCAAGTGTAAAAAACGCCTTGTACATCAACCAATTAGAATCGTGGACACGGATTGTTGTTACATAAATGATTTACTATTATATTAATGCAGGAATAGCTAATAGTGTTTAATCTGTACTTGAAATAAATTGGCATGTAAAAACGAATATGGCTTTTACGGGACCGCACCAGAAAAATCCTTAATGTTTGTTATTATTATTATTATTACCAACATCAGGTGGGCTATATCCCGGCACTGCAGCCACCAGAGGCTTATTGTGCCATCCCCGATAGTTCCTAGAAGACAAACCCTCCTTCCTTAAGAAGTTTGAGGGGCTTCACCACCAGGTTATTTTGAGCTACTATCTCCTTAGGTCGCAACGTACCAAAGATCTCATACCTCAATTTAATTATTGCAACGCAATCAAACAACATGTGGGGGGGGCCATTTCCTCCTCTTCCTGACATAATCTGCACAAGGGTTCCCCGCTCGAATGAGCCTACCTTGTACAGATGTTTCCTGAACCTACCATGACCCGTAAATAGTCCCGTCACCAGAGAGAGATCTGGCTCCTACTTAGACTAAGAGTCATTTGGGTCCTTCGTTTTCACAGTCCTGGGCATCATTCTTTTACTGTGTATAACACCCGGGCTCCCCCTCCAGAGCTCTTCATGCTTACTGCGACACCACTTTTCTAATCGCTGCACGAATCGCTCCGCCAGTTATCCCCAGGACCGGCTCTGGGCCAATGAACGGAGTGTTTGCCCCTTTTCTGGCCAGTTGATCAGCTGTCTCATTACTTTCAATCCCTGCATGTCCAGGCACCCATAGCAGCTGTACCTTGTTGTGCCTGGAGAGTCTCACCAATGCCTCAAGACATTCTTTCACTAGGGATGAGATAGTTCTGTAAGCCTCTAGGGCTTTCAGTGCGGCCTGACTGTCGGAGCAAATGCGTATGACCTTGCCCCTTGGGGCTGGCTCTACGCAGGTTCTACTCGGCACAGACCTTAATGGCAAAAACTTCAGCCTAGAATATATTGGAATACCTACCCAACGGCCTCTCAATGAGTACCTGCGGGCTCATTCCATACACTCCTGCTCCAGTTCCGCAATCCACCCTACTAGAACCGTCTGTAAACCACAGAGGTCCTGTCCGGTGGTAGCGTAATGTTTGTTAAATATTCTCCATGTGATTCGGCTATACAATGAGTCTATAGATTTAGTTTTCTTATTGTCTCTTCTGCATAAATAATGAAATGTGAAATTTCAAAAAAAAAAAAAAGATTTAAACTTACGATAACCTTTTTTTTTATTATTAAAAAAAAAAAAAAAAAAAAAAAAAATTGGTGTGAAACGTTCACACTACTACTCTCTTACTGCAGTTTACACAGATTTAATTAAGAAATATTCTTCAAACTTATCATCAATTTTACTAAATGATTATTTATTTTCTTCAATTTTAAATCAATTTAAGAACGTAAATTTAATAAAATTACTTTTTTTCCGGAAACCATACACTCTCCTTTCCCCAAAAACTTCTTTAAATGTACTTTCTCTGGAAAAAAAAAAAAAAAAATCCCAACAAAAGTGATAGGTGTTGGATTTGTTTGGTATAACAAATTGAAATGAAATCCGTCACGTGTTTTTTTATGGATGAAATAAATTGTAGAAAACAGAAAATAACTTCCGTAAAAAATGCACTTCCTGTCAACCGCGATTTTCTTCAAACTAAGAATTTTTACAACCTATATATTTAATTATTCTAATTAATATTATTTAAGTGGTACTTTAGACTTTAGAGAAAAAATATATAAACCCTGCCACTTTCACAAACAAACACCTTGTATGAATTTTTCCGATGAAATATTTCTAATAAAAGTTGGTAGCGCTTGGTTTGTGTAATCGATATAATAAGTTTAAAGAAAATTGTTAAAGCTGTTTTCCAGAAATTCTCAGAAAACTGGAAAAAAAACATTGAATGGAAACACAATTCCTGCTGATCTATTCTAATTTGGCAGCATTTTTAATGCAACATTAATTAATGTTATTTTCATGATACAATTCGGAATAAATGGAAATAATAGCACTTAGAAAAAAAATCATTATCCCGCCCATTCATCTCCAAAAATTTCGTTATATGAATTTTTTCCGCCCCCAAAAAAATGTTACAAAAATAAAGTTAATTAATAAACCATTTTTAAACAAAATCATTGTAGACGCTTTTGAGAAAATCGCCAAAAAAATAAAATAAACTGAAAAAATCTACGAGTAAAGTGATACTTTTGGTTGAAAACTGAAAAATCTATTTAATAAAAATGGTAGTTTCAGTGAATAATTTTGACAGATAAGTTGATTACCCGCAAGGAATGTCAATTTTGAACTTTCAGCAAATTTTTTTGGTTTTTGAGCAATGCTGTTTACATACATACATATACATACGCACGCGCACAGAGAAAGAAAGAAAGCTAGATACGTTTATTAATGTCCTGGGACATTAGTCCCTTAAGGACACAAAAGTATATACATACATTAAAATAAATCAAATAACTCTACTCTGAGTTGCTGCCAAAAAAATTTACAAAATATAAAGAAAAGAAACAAAGGAAAAGAATTACATTATTTTCAAAACTTAAAAACAAAACCTTAGCAAAAATTAAAAGAAAAGAATTAAATACTGTTTACTGTACCAGCTTTTGTGACAAATATATACAAATAATAACAAGTATATAATAATAATATAATGGAGTTGTTGAGGAGAGAAATTAGGTTTGATTAAATGAACGTTATATGAAGAAACTAATATAATGTAGCTAAGTTTACACTAACTGCACTGGACTTTATAATGAAAATGATAGAATGAATGGTGAGAGTAGAGATATGGCACGATGCGATGACTGGTGTACAGTTGTATGGTTGTATCTGATAGATCCTCTAGATAGATTCCCACTGGCTTATATACACAGGTTCTCCCACTCTAGCCTGCCTAAGTCAGAGAGTAGTCTCTGTTAACCAGAGAGGGCATCTCTTCTCTCTGCTGTGGTTGCATTATCTTTGCGGTACCATTACAATCATAATAAGTATATAATAATAATAATTATTATTATGACTTGATTTCAATAATAATATGTAGAAAACAAAAAAAAGGAATAAGTAAAGCGAAGAAGTAATAATAATAGTAACTTATCGATTAACATAACTTTCAAATAGGTGCTCATACAAGTAGTATTTGAAAGTATTGGCAGATTTGGCACGCAAATCTACCGATAGAGAATTCCATAGTCGACATGTTTTTTAAATAAAATGAATTTTGATAAGTTGCTGTTCTAGTGTAGGTGTATATAACTTAGAATCTACTTGTCGAGTAGATCTTCAAGTGCAACTGTCCTTTATTTATTTATTTATTGTTACTTCTGTTACAGTCGAGACATATAGAAGGGGTTGACCCAATAATAAATAACAAACAGAATAATGAATAACAAAGGAAAAAAATTATTATACAATAAATTTAACTAAAAAGAATACCTCTACTAAAAATTAAGAAAAAAAAAAATTAATAATAATATTTACAAATAATATATTTGAGATAATTGAAAGTTTTCTGTTTTTAAAATATCATACAAAAATAGCAATAACTTGCGAGTGAAAATAAACATAATGTCTCGGCGAAGAGAAAATAAATAATAAACAAAATTCAGAAATTTAACATACTGTTTTGCTGAAAGAACCAAACATAAATGGTCACGATGATAATAACAATAATAATAATAAATAATTAATAATAATCATCATCATCATAATCATAATCAATAATAATAATTATCATCATCACTGGACAAATAAAAAATGTTTATTATCTTAAGATAAAATTTGCAAATATACCTAAAAGATTTTAAGTTAGCAGAGATATAATAATAATAATAATAATAATAATAATAATATAATTAAACTATGTGAGCAGTTTTCTGTATTTTAACAATTTAGTGAAAAATAAAAAGATACCATTTAATTTATTTAAATGTCCTGGCTCTAAGAAAGTAAATAAATTAATTAATTGTTGCTCCTTATTGATAGCAGGCAGAAAATGTTTAATTATAAATTTATCTCTCAAAGTGATAAATGCTGGGCAGACTACAATAATATGAGCTAATTCATCGGGTTCGTTCAGAATAAAATTTACAAAACCGAGTGGAGTCAAACCGAAATTTCTCTGTTTAAATAAATGTTAAAAGATTTTTTTATGGGATAAACGTAATTGAGCAATTAATCTCAATTTATTAATATGAGTATTAAGACTAAGATATGTTTCACAAGAGTAAGAGAAGTTACAGAGAGTTCTGTAGATATTACTATAACGACTGTTTAAAACGAAATCAATATTCCTACTGAATAAGTTATTTTTTAAAGAATCCAGTAGATTATGGTAGTTGTCTTGAACTACTTGGGAATCCTGGGCTTGCCAAATATGATCTGCGCCAGTAGAAATTACATAGTTTCCCATTTCTACTACCCAATTATATGGCATGTTAAAATTACTCAATTCTAACAGTCTAGAATAGCATAATTTAGGCAATCGATAATTTGGCATTTCAAGCAAAGATTGCCACCAGTTCAACATCCGTTTAAAAATTTTAAACTGTATATGATATCTATCAGTTTCTAGTCTGACATAAGAATCAGGCGTGCATCTTGATAGATGCAATAATAGTTTTAAAAATCTTAAGTGGCCCCTTTCCAAAATATGAGAATAACAAGAACTCCATACTTCTGATAAGTATAACAGCACACTATCAGAAATGGAATCATATAAATGGATTTTAGTTTTCCAATCATCGCTCTTACATGTTTGCAATAGGGATAGAACCACAGCTGTAGCGTTACCACTCCTGAGAAGAAAATGTTCGCTTGTTCTAATGAATTTAGCGGAAGAAAAAAACGGAACACCTAAGTAGGTAAACTGGCTGCTGAATTCAATATACTGAGAGTTATATATTAACCGTTTAACTTTAGTAAAATTACCGCCTTTAGCAAAAATCATAGCGAAAGTTTTATTTATATTTACTGTCCTTTATTACTAAACAGTGAATACAGATAGTCTGGCAATTTATTTTTCTAAACAGAAAATAAATAAAAGTACCTAGGAAATATTGCCTTCTGTATTCAATATTTAGCCAGTTCAGCCAGTGGTAATAAGGAGTAATATGTTCATCTTTCCTGACACCAAAAATGAAACGAAGAGAGACCATTATCCAAAAATCATTTTTTTTTGGACTCGGGCGATCTCTAAGCTATATTTTAGATGAAACATCTATATTGAAATGTTGATATGATTACAATACTTTCTCTAATAGAAGTTAGAAAAGGAAATATGTATGTACAAATAATTACCATATTATTTAAAACTGACAATCCGAAGAAGGAATATTTCCATTCTCTGTTGCCTTATAGTCTGTGTTTGCATACATCTTCAACCATTTCTCTATCTCTCCGTTTTTTTTTTCTCTTCTTTAGAATAAATAAATATCACTTACAAACAGTTGCTGCAATAAAACAAAATTAGAGGATCACGCGCAAGGATCCGTATTGGGCCCGTAGCTATGGAATGTCATGTACGATGGTATAATTCGTATGGAAATGCCTCTCGGCACGCATCTAGTAGGTTATGCTGACGATATTATTGCTGTAATTTCAGCAAGGGATATCGACATAGCGCAACTTAGATTGAACCAGGTGATGCGGCGAATAAAAGGTTGGTTAGACGAACATGGCCTAGACCTTGCTACGAAAAAGACGGAGATTTTGCTTGTCGCGAGAAGACATATAGAGGCCGAGATACGATGGTGGTCGATCCATTAGCGATCAGAATCAAGAAAACGGTTAAATATTTAGGTCTTCATCTGGACTCAAGGCTTTCGTTCAGAGAACATCTCAAAACCGTAACATCAAAAGCAGAAAGAACGTTGCGGCGCTGAGCAGAGTTATGAGTAACGTCAGGGGGCCCTGCTTGACCAAAAAAGAAGAGTGCTGATGTCCACAATAAATTCAATTTTGTTGTATGGCTGTGAGATTTGGGCCGAGAAGATGGAAATCGCCAGACACCAGAAATTTTTCTCAGAGTTTAGAGGCGTGGAGCCTTAAGGATTACCAGTGCGTACCGAACGGTCTCAGGGGTAGCGGCCATGGTAATTGCAGGAGTTGTGCCGATTGGCTTAATGACAAGAGCAAGGCTGATCAGGTATATTTACCACCAGGACCTGGAAGGCTCCGAGGCCAAGAAGCAGGCTGCTGTTTGGCTCAATGAAGCTAGGAGGACGCGATGCAGAAATAAAAACCGGGGCAGATGGACCGCCAGAATCATTCCTGATCCCGTCATCTGAGCCTCAAGGAAGCATGGCGAGGTAGATTTTTACTTGACCCAGCTCCACTCTGAACATGGGTATTTTGCTGCCTATCGCCAACGTACAGGCAAAAGGAACTCCGGAGCTTGCTTGTACGGTGATTCAACAACCGACGATGTCTTCTATACTTTCTTTGATTGTGTTAAATGGAGAGAACGCAGAGCAAACCTCCATGAGACCGTTGGACTCAGAGATAATTTGTAAGAGAAGAGGTTAATAATAGGAACCATATCTTGAATATGGTACGCACAATTTTAACAGAGAAAAGAATAGATTTGGAAAGGAATGGTGTAGGCAGATAGATGAGAAGTTATGGGGCGTCCACCCGAAGTAATGCCGTGAGGCGGTTCCGGGTCGGATACTACGCTACTATGCAGGGCCCACACACCCCGACGCATTCGGAAGGTGCGCAGCCATTTTTTCAACATCCTCAAAAAAAAAAAAAAAAAAAAAAAAAAAAAACCTGTATACTAGATAAGTATTTTGACATGGAAACATCTGCAAGCGCTGAAGTTGTTAATATTGATGCCAAAATAAAACCAATGTCCGAATGCAACGATTTACGTATATTTTTCGGCGGCTTCCATCGAACTATAATAAATTTACAATTTCTTAAATCCATAATTTGGTTAGTTATCCAGACAGATGAAGCCGCTCGGTATTGATGCAAACATTCAGGATTCAATTTCCCTAGGTAGCTCCCTACAAAGTGTAATACAGAGAAAGTGGGGGAATCACTCTAGCGGAAATGACATTGAAAAATCCATGACATTAAAACGAGACACATAATGTCTCAACAAAAATCACCGTCTAGCAGAAACTCTGTTATGCCAAGAGTTTTCTTAGTTGTTATAAATTGCTAAAACAAAAACCAAAACTTTCTTCATTTAGTTTAATTAAAATCGAAAAGTGAATATTTTAAATATTTTCTTAAGTAATTATTTATCGGATCAATGGATTTGTCACATAACTTAAGTTATGAACTGTATCGGTTGTAATGAACTGTAAGTAATACTGTATAGGACTAAAAAATCTTGAAATTAAAAACATTATAAATATTTTAAAATAAGATTTGATTTGTGAACTTAATTATTGTTGTTTCACTAAAAAACGAGACCATTCCTATAGAGTGGGAGGAGGAAGAAATTTATATAATTTAACATAATTCAAAATTATATTTGTAAAAATTTTGAAAAAATATACTTTCTAATTTTACACTTTTTTGGAATTTTCATGAAATATCTGAGCCGGCATAATAATAATAATATATCATTATAAATATTATCAAAGTATAAAATCATGAAGACATAAACAAGTTACAGTGAGACAGTATGATACTATGTGCAGAATTTTGCAACATTGGCCTTGTTATATAACATTTAAAATAAATTAATGAAATGAAATAAGCTTATAAATTGCCTTTCATGTTAATAATTTATGTGTATATAAATAAACAATTACACCACGCTCAGTTTAATTCGAAAAAAAAAAGTTAAATGTTTCTTAACATGTTTTTAGATTTGATTAAAGAATTTATAGTAAAGACAAAGAATGATATTACATTATATTATCTGATTTATGTATTATTATATACATTAACATTGTACTACAGTAAATAATGTAATAAAACTAATTATCATTGGCCTGTAACTTTCATTTGTGTCCTCCAACCAAATGCCATAATAAATAGAACGAAAAAAATAAAGTTATGAAAAAAAAAATCTGATATTATTTTTAGCTCAATGTAGCGCGTAGGACCAGCGACGCGAAGTTTCTTGGTTCGAGACTAGCCAGGCTGCCTTCAGATTTTCTCTTCCGAGGAGGAGATTGTACAGCCACTGCCCTGTGATGGACCTATAGTACACTATAGATCTTTCAGTTCTCATTGCACTATCCACTAAAATACTCTTTTATTTTTTCTTTAATATTTTCAATCATTAATTAAAAGAATAGATAATTCTGTTAAATAAAGAAAGCATTATTTAAAAAAAAAAAAAATGAATAAAATATGAAAATTAAAAATTAATAAAACTAATATAAAGTGATAGCCAATAGTGCTATAAAATCAACAGTACTAATAATCTTCAACTAAGTTTGCTGAAACCATATCGACAAACTGAGAGGAAATAGTTTGCAGCAAGTTATACCACGCTCAATGGATCAGTCGGAAAATTAAATTACTCCAAATCAAAGACCACCAGGGGTGGTGGGTCTGAGCCGGGATTAACTGTGTGAATGTAAGAGTGAATCTTGTGTGTAAACAGTGTACAAATTTAAAGGAATTAGGGGTGCGAGGAATAATCGAGAACTCCAATCCGAATACTTGTTATTTTAGTTGCTGTGAAATTGTTAGAATGAATGTATTTATAGGGATGATAGTATTTATTGGTATGTGAGTTTAAGATGATATGAATGCATCTAAAAGCGTATGAAATATATTGACTGATAGGAGGTTTGTTAATGAGTATTTGGCATAAATAAGGTATAAATTATGAAAAAGTAATAAAGATGCTATAGCTGGATGTTTTGAGATGGGTGATGTTGGATATTTGACGATGAATTTTTTCACGGCTATCGCCTAACAGCTAATGCCAGAAAAAAAAAACACCAAACTTCACTTTCTATGATACGAAAAATTACTTTACATTAACTTTATTAAATACAACAAACTTCATCTTCTAGTCTACGATGATGTATGTATGTACCCAAAGATGTATATCTATAAGAAGACTCTTATTGGGTCCACCGTTATTGGCTCTTCACAAAAAAACAAAAAAGAAAAAAAGTCTGGCGTGAAATACACACACGACTGTCTCTCACTCCAGTTAATACAATTTAGTTAACAAGTTGTCTTTAGAATTGCAACGTTTAGTTAGGCTTACCATAAAGATAGTGCTGGTTATATTTTGATTGTACTTATGTGGATCATACTCTGTCCAACCCAACAAAGCTAGTGTAACCTTACCGAAAGTTTCCCAAAATCCCTCCCTATGAAATCAATTTTTTTTTTTGGAAAAATATTACAAATAAAAGTGATTGATTTATTTGTAGGTCAATTTTTACATTGGACATACCAAATTTGAACAAAAAATTTCATAAACTCAAAAACTATTCCAGTAAAATAATAATAAATAATAATAATAATAATAATAATAATAATAATAATAATAATAAAATAATAATAATAATAATATATATTTCAGAAGTGTACAAATAAACTTCTTTTTTTGGTACAACATATTATAGGCTATGGCTGCAGCCGTCTGCCAGATATCCAGTAAAATATTTCTTAAATATTGCTTTATTAAAAATAAAAATCTACTCAGACTACAAAACTGAAAATTTATTCATTCAGAGTCCTCACGCGTTGGTCTAGTGGCTAGCGCTCTCGCCATTCGTGCAAGAATTCAGGGTTCGATTCCCGTGAGGGCAAAATCGGTGTTAACCCAACATCGTGATAAAAAGTGGGAAGCTACAGAGTTAGTAGCGCCCTAGGTAGCGGAGGCCGGAACTAAACGGCGTGGGAACTGCATCGTTCTTACCAGACGGCCCCCTATTCAAATCGCCGTCAGGCATGACTTGGCCCTTCATGGGTTTGTTATGCCATAAAGTTTTTTTCTTGTTTTTTTTTATTTCTTCAGACACATTCTTTGTTCGTGGTGATTGGTTCCGCAGAGCTGGAAAGCATCAGAGACATTTTCCGTGGTAGCCTGCTTCATTTTGTGGTCATCGACCGGTTTCGGGCGTTCGCTCATCTTCAGGATGTGTATCTCAGACACAATGTCTGATGCCACACTGTCTGACTGTCATCTGTGTGAGTGTGTAAAATTGAATTTGCTCTGTGCGAGTCTGTGTAGGTCACACTGTCTGAAAAATGCATCCTGAAGATGGGCGAACGCGCGAAACCGATCGATGACCACAAAATGAAGCAGGCTACCACGGAAAATGTCTCTGATACATACATTCTTTGTTCCCCCTCAAGCAAACAACAGATAGCACTTCTTCCTTATAGTCGGGAATTTCCTTGTGTCACCATGCCACATTAATTTTCGGGTAAATACTTCCATTTCTATAATCAATTTTTTTAGGAATAAAAGTGATACGTTTTTTTCTGTACCGTGAACAAGCCAAGTTTAAGAAAATTGTTGTAACCGTTTTTCGAGGAAATTCCAAAAATTTCCAAAAACTTATGAAGTTACACTTCCGGTGGTTCTTTAAAGGAAAGGATAACGCTATTTTTTCCCCCCTAGAACCCCTAAAAATAAACTTGCCGGGGAAAATGTTTTAGCTTGTAGAAAAACGCGAATAACAGAGGGAAAAAACAAAAACAAAAAAACATTCATAATCGGTTGACGGACTTTGCCGAAATCTTCGTGTCAGATGCGGGTAGTAGCAGCAATTTAAACCAAATAAGTTTTTGAGCTTCCTGCTAGATATTGTGTTCACCCACACGAACAGCATTTACTAAAATCATTTTTTCCTCCCTTAGATGCCTAAAAAACGTGTATTTCTGATGAAACTCAATTTCGAAAATGTGACACGATCACAATACTTCCTTCTACTTTTAGGTGTAAGAGAAAATAAATAAATAAATAAATTATATATACTATAAAACTAAGAGCCGGAATAGCTCACGTCACGTCACGGTGTGGAACGACAGGAGTGGTTACTTTAAATTTTTTTTCCCTAACAGCTCTAAGCTCACTGTCCAATGATTAAGCAGTGTTGTCTGTTACGAGAAAACAATGATCGAAAACCAGTAGTAGAGTGAGGAGGCCAATGGCCTCCAGAGGATAATGACTCATCTTTAAGAAAAACATTACGACAAGCGTTTATCTACAAAACTACATTTACTGCATAAAACTTATCAAACCGGTTCGGATATTTGGCATTGAAGTGTTGTGACGTTTGAACCAAGCGTATCCACTACCAACATGAATACAAACCTTGCAAACCAGATTAATCTTAAGTAATACTCAGGGGACTCGGATATCCCCTTACTACCCTAAGCCATCAATAAATTAAAAACTAAAAATTCCACAGTACCACAATCATTCATAATCTAACCCTCTCATCTGACGCCTTTTATGATTGATTAAGTTTGTCCTGAAAACTTCCTAAACTCTATCTGGTACATCATATTATTATAATATCTGCTAATTTAGTGGTGGTAGTGATAGTTACATAGACAGACATATGATAATAATAGATTAAGTTAGTGAATAAGAAACTATTCTGGATATCTGGCATGAAACACTCACGCGTCTTCCTCTTACTCCAATTAATAAAATTTAATTAACAAATTTTTTTTAAAACTGCAACGATTAATGTTTAATTAGGCTGGTCATAAAAAAAAAAAAACGGAATTAGAGATTATACTTTCATATTTGAGTGTGTGAGCGGTCACTTGCAAAACCAACCAAGCTGATGCAGTTTAGCTTGAAACGTAATTGACTGACTCGAAACCTTTCTGAAATCAATTTTTTTTTTTTTTCGAAAAATCTTTCAAATAAAATTGATATATTTTTATTGTGCTGTGAACATATCAAGTTATTTCGGCAAATTACGCAAAAACAAGAACTCAAAAACCTATTCTGTAAGATCGCATTTTCGGCAAACCGATTTTCTTCAAATTTGGAATCATATCAATGTTTTCCATATCTTTATATTAATTTTTTTTTTAATTTATGGCGCGTAAACATCTATGGTCATTTTCGCCCGGAGCATTCTCTCATTGCCGACCTCCGGAAAATATTCTCTCGTTACGCACAACACTGCCCATCACCGGACGGTGAGGTGTAGAGGTATTTGAGAAGAGAAAATCTTAGGGGTGTGCATGGACTCGGAACCCGAGCCCTCTGCTTGGCTAGCCTAGCAAGATACCACTGAGCTAATACCTAACCTATATCATTAAGATTATGTGAGTGGTAAAATCATTTGATTATTATATTAAAGGGGATATGCACTGGGACCTGAAAGAGCTAAAAGTGCTCCCTGGAATCTACTCAGCGCACTGTCAGCCTCCGAACAGTGTTCACTTGTTACGGACAACACAATGAGCTATATGGGCACCTAAGAAGACGAAATGTATGGTTAGGGACACTGGATTGGACCAGGGAGCTCCGCGTTGCTAGTCCAGTGCACTACCACTGAGCTAATCCCTTCTTTTTCCCTTGGCTTACGCCTATTAACTAGGTATGGAGTCCCTAGTTTTTGTACTGTGTTCGTCCTTGCCTGTCAATAGTAAAGCAATCTAAATGTATCGTGTACTGCTCTGTTGAAGTGCATGGTAACCCGTATGGTCGCTACTCCCTCCACAAGTCAATGCATGCAACAGATACCACTTGCGGGCTGATAAAACCATACATTGTTTGAAGTGATACTTTAACGGAAAGCATAACGTATTATTCCCTCACAATCCCTCGAAAAATCAATTTTACCTGGAAATGTTACAAATAAAAGTGATAGGTATTTATGTAAGTAGAATAATGATTTTTTTTTTTTATGGATTTTGTCCGTAACTAAAAGGAATACAAAGTTTGAACTTCCTACGATTTTTCCTTTTTGAGATGTTTTGTTAAATAAACAAAAAAACACACACACACACACACACACACATACATAGACTCCTTTCGCTAAAAACATTTTTTGAGTTTTGTAATTGGGCTTTAGTGTTTCTCTTTAGACACACTTGTGGGTTTGCCATAAACAAGAATACGAGCCAGTTAACTCTGCGATAATTACAATGGCTGTTTAAAATTAGAGATGAGCTCTTGCATTTGAATTTTATTTCTTTCATAGAGAAGGAAAAAGTACTCTGTTTAAGGTGTAACTCGCGGGTCAAGGATGACACACTGTTGATTTCATGGCGGAGTGCACTGTTTTATCGGAATGTAGAGTTCTGTATCTCGGTAGACCCGTTTTGACAACAGCCCAATCGATTGATATGTTAAATTTTCCTAATCGCAAAGTTCAATATGCTCGCATTTCGTGGGAAGTATCGCCATTATCTAACTGAACAATTTAAGTTTTAACTTTATTTGTAAATCTTTGCTTTAATCTTATAAATTTCTTATATCCTATACATAGATATTATTGTCTACTATCATATCCATATTCACTGTTTTCATTATATAATAACTCATCATTAATTTTAATCCTTATTAATAATATAATAATAATAATACTTTATTAGGAAAAAAATACAAAAAAAATAAAGAAATGACAAAGTATTAAGCCGTCATACTTGAGTAAACATAAGCCGTCTGCTTGAGTTTACTGCAAATAAAATTTAAAGTTATTATTAACGAGTTAATATAGAGCGTAATATAAGTATAACAGAGCTTAAGAAAAGTAAATATATATATGTATTGTATGTATGGATAATGTAGTACAGTAAGAAAATAATAAATATAATACAATAGGCAAATAGTATATACAGTACGTTAAAAAAAGAAAAACCATTAGAAGGCATTTTCAAAGAAAAACTAAAATAAATACCGATAAAGAATACCAAATCTCTTGATGAAAACAAAATAATAATAAAAACAAACTAAATATAAACTATAAAAACATAATAAAGATAAAATACAATGTATAAAATACTTAGGAAAAATTTACATATTACAATAATAAAAAGAAAAATATAGCCAAGGTAACCAGCATAGATATTACTAAGTCGAATCCGCTAACCATTCAAGTCTGATTTGACAGGCATGGCGAGAGTAACGAATCAGTGGTAAACAGGATGTTTGACCGGTTAAAAATTGAATTAACTCCAGCCTGGAGAGAAAGGATTTGCCGAAATGGAGTAGCCGAAGCTCCACGAGGATAGGACATTCCCCAAGGAAATGATATAAATCCTCGCGAACATCATACGAGCAAAGGGAACATTTTTCAGTTATTACCTCTCTATCCACCCATGGCCTAAAATTTAGAAAAAGAAGTTCTCCTCTAATTTTGAAAAACCAGCGGAGATCTTTAAGCTTTAGGATATCAAATAGACTCTCCGTTATAAAATTGGGATATTCTGCTATTAGCACTCTGTAAAGAAGAAAACGATCAGTAGAAGTAGCCCGTCTTACAGCCTCTTCACGAATCCTTATTCTGTTGTACATTTAAATCTTTTCTGTTTTCATATCGACCTCCAGCAGACGGAAATTTTCCATGCTGTACAGTGCGTGTCTGTTTTGTTATTTTGTGAATATTTTGAAAATAAAGTCCTATTATTATTAATAATAATAAAGAGAAAAGTGTTAAAACTCCCCTGCCATTTTATTATCCACCAGCTTCGAACAGACATTAATTACCTTGAATAAATGTCAAAAATGATGACTAAGTAATTAAAAGTAATTATTTCAGCTACTAGGTAATAAAATAACACATTTAAAAAATAAAATATTACGAACAAACTTTTTTTAAAACATTCTTAGCTTCAGAAAGTTGAATATGGTTATTGTAAATTACGATATTCACGTATATAAAGGGTAGATTGCATTAAATTAGATTAGAAACGTGGAGGCCTCATTCCGCTGTGACCTACCATAAGAGAGGTCATTGTAGATCTCTGAAATCCCTGAAATTAGAACACGTTCCTCAGCTTCGCCATCTTAATCAATCAGGCATAGCCAAAGCTGAGAGTGGCTCCGTCATTAAGCTCACGGCTTCGGGATATAAGGATAAGATTCAACGGAACTTGAAATAAATTAAAATATGCGAACTAATAAATACAGTTTTATTAATTGAAAATGTTTTTAATTAAACTAAAAGATTTCAGAATTGATAAAATAAAATGTGTATTTGATAAATTAACTCTCTTTATCATGTTAATTTTTTCTTTTTTTAAAAAAAAATCTTGTGTGACACTGCAATTATTTACAATTCTAATTTTATGCAATTAGCGGTACAATATTGTGCAATTTTCACTAAACGTTTAATTAAGGTTTATAATATATAAATAAACAAGGTAGGGATTTTACATGATGGTTTTTGGGTATTCAGTTTGATCCAAGTGATTAAATGTATCAGATGCAGCAGTCATGGGCTCAAAAACCGAATATGAAGTTTAAGCTTTTAGGGATTAATCATTTTTGTGATATTTCGTGTTCATACACGCCAACGTAAAAAATTTTTTTGTCATTAAAATTGGACATCAATACAGATAAAACTCAGTCCAAAAAAGGCTTTCTTAAAAGGCCCTATAAACTGAGAAATACAGAATCCTAACATTTGTCTTAGTTTTCGCAACTACGATGACCTTTCATTTTTGGACTGGGCTCGTTCGATTTATTAATTTTAATTGATTTATTAGTTACTGCGGGATCTTTATTATATATCTCTGATTACGAAATAATTTTCATTGCAGCATGTTCCACTGTTCCTTTATTTATGTGTTTACCAACACCACTATAGTTGAAAGGTACTTTGGTTCATTATTACCAGGAACAACCTTGCCTTCTGTTCGCCATCGTAGTGATCCTTGGAAGTTTCTAGCCTCGAGCTCTGCATCCTGTTCCACACCTTGGCTTCTGCATAATTGTTATATGTTAAAGGTATTTAAGATTAACTGCTTCAGATATCAGCATAATGTTGCTGATGGAATAATGCGACTGGAGATATCTTAGCTCAATGGCTGGAGAATTTTGGATTAAAGGACCGCATGTGAATAGCATAGAAGGAGCTTTAGAACGGAAGCTTCTTTGCCTTCAAGTTTGTGGCAATTAGGGTAGGTCAATATGAAGGTTAATTTTGTAGATCAGCTGATTGAGAAGGTGCATACTTCCTGCCGTTCTCACTGCTTAACCAATTGCTTTATTTCTGCAAATTTAATTGCTAAGGAAAATGTTCATGACATTGTTTTTTTTTTCTTCTTGATGGCTGCTGAAATATTGTTGAATCCAAATCATACTCTACCTATAATCTTGATTTTATAAAGGAATGTATTCTACGTAATTTTAGCTTCAAGAAAGATACCTTCCATCTCCCATTTTGTAGCGGTATGCTCTCCTATTACATTTGAAAAATTATGTCTGTTAAAAAGATCTTTGTTATGAACATTTTTTTTCAAAATCTCTTTAACAGCTTAAACTAGCCATTTTTAATGAAATACATAATCCTTAGAATTTATGAAAATTAATATTACAAGAATAATAATTAGATATTGGTATTTATTTGGAAATTTTAAACATTCTTTAGACTAGCTACATCAAAATTAATTTCAAGTAATTGTAATTTGTTTATTCACTTGAATTGTTTAAATAATTGATATTTTTTTTACTTCGATTAGTTAAAATAATAGTCATAACTATTGATTTCCATAATTAGTAAACTTGTATTACATACTTTGAATTTAAGGTTGCACTAGAAGTCGACCATTGGATTTTGCTTTATTTATCCATAATGTGCATAATCGTATGAAAAAAAAATGCAAATATAATCATTTCAAAATTTTTAAAAAGTAGAATTTCAAAAGAGATTTGGCTAATCTCTAGATGCCCAATGCAAAACAGC
Organism: Triatoma infestans; assembly: GCA_011037195.1. Classification (NCBI taxonomy): domain Eukaryota; kingdom Metazoa; phylum Arthropoda; class Insecta; order Hemiptera; family Reduviidae; genus Triatoma; species Triatoma infestans. The sequence continues at coordinate 141,369 of JAAEAF010002003.1, forward strand.
GAATACTGTTTCAAAATCCATTATATATTTTGTAATATTAGTGATGACCTAAAATCATTTGCAATTGGAAATTATTGATTTTCAGACAAATGATCACATTAAAGATAAAAGACAAGTAAAGAAATGTTGGTCCATGTATTGGGGATCCGAATCATTAAAGAAAATACGTAATTGATGTGATAAGGAATAAGAATTAGTGAGAATGCATTTTAGGAAAAATAAACTAGAATATATATATGCTGAATACTGTATAATGAATGAACCGCACTAACTGCCAAGACTTAACAAGTATAATAGATGTTAGGTAGCGAGAGATATATATATAGATGAGAAAGGTAGAAAAATGTTCTCTCTTAGGGGGACCCAAATCACTAAAGATTCATAGGATCTGAACAACGAAGAATCAACCTAGTTACTCGCTACTTAGGCCAGACTAGGGCGGGATATATACAGGCTGAGCTACGAAGGAAAAGTATTTACAACAGTTTACGACGAGTTATAACAACCAGACAGCAATCTTCTACTACCTTGTTGTGGTTGGTTCCGCAGAGCTGGAAAACATTAGAGATATATTCCATGAATACCTGCTTCTTTTTGTGGTCATCGACCGGTTTCGGGCGTCATCAGGATGCATTTGTCAAACAGTGTGATAACATAGATTTCACAGAACAAATTTAGTTGACGCACTCACAGATGAATGATTGAAAAAGTTTTTTTACACAAATTTAGTTGATAAAATCTAGGATGTTATGTGCAAATCTAAGTTATCACAGTGTTTGACAAATGCATCCTGATGATGCGAACGCCCGAAACCTGTAAATAACCACAAAAAGAAGCACACAATTACGGAATATATCTCTGATTCCACTACCTTTGTCTCTTTACCTTTATCTCTCGCTACCTAACTCAAATCAATCTTTATTTCTTAGAAAATTTTACATTTTATAGCAAGAGTTCATCATAAATGATCACTTTCCATTAAGAGAAATAAAACAAAATTATAAATCAAATTAATGTTCTTAGTTTTTAATTTTAAACAACAGAGAATTGTTTTCTAACTTGATTAAAGTGCTGATTTATTAGCTAATGATAGCTATTTTAGTTTCATCCGTCTAATTTAAATAGGGTTTTAACTTTTCTCTCAATTCTAAGCAAGTTTTTGTGAACAAACACACATTTTTTTTATTTCGGATATTGAATTACAATTTAAGATAATATCTAATGCATCTAGTTCACAATTTTGTAGTTTTACAAAATATTTAAGTCTATAGGCTATAAATGTCTTACATTTCTAATAGGAGATGAACAATCGAATCTGATAAATCACACTAATAAAGTAGTCTTTTACCTTTAATTATAACCCTTGGATACTTTTTGTTTGCAATACGTAACTGAGCAACTACTTTCAGAAATTCTAATGGAACGTTTTGTGAAAGATATTGCTTTGGACAGTTAAATTGACTAATAAATTAATATACATATTGTATTTAGTTTTATAAAAAGCTTTCATGTCAGTTCTAATAAGGTGGTTTTTTTGTAAGCTGGTAACAGAGTGCATTTATTCTTAGTTATTTCGTTGTGGTCCTGAAACTCCCAGAGATTAATAGCTCCTATTTTATTTAGGCAGCCCCGCAAGAGAGCACACCACCAATTGAGAGAGGCATTCCCTTGTTATCTTCTGGTTGGTTGGTTCTGCTGAGCTGGAAAGCACCAGAGATATTTTCCACGAAAACCTGCTTCTTTTATAATTCTATAAACTTGTGGAATCAATAATAACTCAAGAAATTTATAATCCATTAATGAAAGTCAAAAATTTCATAATGTAAAACTAAAAAAATCTCTTCAGAAATATAGAGAAAAAAATATATTATAGAATATAAGAGAAAGTTCTAAACCTGAAGGAAACAGGGAGATCGGCTTTGAGAAGGTACTAAATGTGCGACACATAATAATGCTTAAGCTATAAGACATGAACATGTACTTAAGATAAAGTAAGTAATAGAGTGTACAATTAATATTTTTACACAAATGTGTGTAAATCGCATGCGCAGTGCGTTACTAGGGAAAATTATTAAAAGATATATAAATAAATAAATATACAGTTTACGGCCAACAATAATGGATTTTATGTTAACAGAATGAAATAAACGCCTATATTATTTACATTTACAAATGTGTATTCTTTATATAATGAAGTTTGTATTTGATGTAACTAGTGTAGTGGAATCGTTTATTGTGATTCCTATGGTATGTAGTATATGACTTGAAGAGGGCGGAAGTTAGTTTAGAGATTTTGGAAGTTAGATCTCGAATCGTATGAATTTTATACGTACAGTCGTATGAATTTATAAAAATAGACTGTATTTGTACAATAATTTAAACGTGAGTAATGGTAACTATTAACAAGAAATACTTAGAAATAAATAGGAGATAAATAACTAATAATTTAGAATTATTAAAATAAATAAACTAAGATGCACAACTATGGAAATAAGTATAAGTAAAACCTGTATAGGGACGCGGAACTGCTGCTCGTGTAACGATGTACTCGTATATAATAATCTATAGACGTACTGCTATGTAATAATCCCCTCTTCCAACGGGGCGAAGTTTATATTAGTGTTAGCAACACTCACACCAAGACATCTGTCCTAGTGTGCGACCTTGTGCGACCTTAGTTCGGTGACCAGTGATTTAGGTCAGTGGCCAGCTTTATCGGTGCTTGCTTTGATGTAAAGTATTGACCCTTGGTTTTGTTTGTTTGGCCGCGGCCTTGTCTTGAAGACAGCGACCGGCTAGGCCACTAGTTATAAATTATTTTTTATTCCTGCCATCCTTTGTGAAGATAGCAGCTGGCTGGAACCACTTGACATTGCTATGATTTTATGTCATTACACTACCCTCCTATGTGTATTTGATTGAATATACACTTTTCTCAAATAAAGTACAATTGATACCAAAACTTTTATTCCCTTTGAAATTTTTACGAGTATAATTTTAAAAGTTGATTGTACTAGCAGAAATTTTTCGTTTATTAAAACAATAACAATTTATTCAGTTATTATTCTAGCAAGCTGTAAACTTTTCTTCATAAAAAAAAAAAAAGAAGCATTATCGTAAAAAGTTGCTATTACTAGGAAACATCGATATCCAATAAACATCGATATCTACAATTGCTAGGTCCTTTGCACCTGTTTCTAATTTGTAAGGACTCATTCGGGATGCATATCCATATCCACCAGTCTAACAATTTCTACAGCAAACCCACAATCTAGGTCTAATCATATTCCTCTACTCCCTTGATATCACTTATAAAATAAATACCTATACACAAGACACCAGCATACAACTAAACACATACATATGTACAACTAGTTTCACAACAAATGAAATAGATGAAACTCCCTAAGATATTCGAAAGTCTTATTGATATTGCCCTCATTGTCTTCTAATACATCTGGTAAGACTGGTCGGCAAATTTACCTTTCCCCGCGCGCGTTTACATATTTCGAACATTCCAATAGAATATGCGGGACTCCGTTAATGTCGTATTGCAGCAAGCGCTGCATACTGGCTGAGTTTCTCTTCGAAACATGTGGCTGTGTGTCAACATGGTGTGACCGAGTCTCATTCTCGCTAGGACAACTTCTTCTCGCCGAGACTCTCTCGATTTGAGGTGGACACCATTTCTTTGTGGTACCCTTGATAATATTCCTTAGTTTATTTGACAGCTGCACTGATTGCCATTCCTTTTCCCAGTTGGAAAGATTTGTTTTTTTTTTAGAAAAGCTTTCCAATTAACTGCGAGGACTGTAGTTCTTTGTATATGTATAGTTGACATACCAAGTTTAAAGAAAAAATCTTTGCAGCCATTTTTGAGAAAATCACAAAAAAGTGAAGGAAAAAAAAATTATGAAATAAAGTGGTACTTCCGGTTGAAGAATTGTGACAACTTACTGTCGGATCCCATGGTGATTACCTAAACGAAATATCCAGTTTGAATTTTCTGCACTTTTTTTTTTTGGTTGAGCTATGCTGTATACCACTTTTTTGGACATAGAGGACCTCAAAACGTGTATTTTTGGTGAAAACTCGATTTTGAAATCGACTGTGAAAATTTGATGCGATTAGAACAGTACTTCCTCTTCTTACTAGGTGTACGAGAATGTAAAAATGACTAATTTGCTTTAAATTTGATGTTTTTTCACTTTACCTTAACATAAATACAGTGGTCGTGAGGGTTATATGTACGCAAGCCAGGTAACAGTTAAATAATTAATTATTCGCTTCCGAATAATGGATTATTCTGGATTATTCTTAGAAGAAAGATCCAGTAGTAAAACATCGAACAAAACAGTTAAAATGTTTACGCCTCAGATTAAGTCAATTTTTCTGCGGAACAGTATTTCAAATAAAAGTGGTACGATTACACCTAGGAAAAGATGATTGTAAGTTTAAAGAAATTCGATAGTTTGAGTTTCCGGCGATTTTTCGCAAACACACACTCGATTTACCAGGAATAAGAGAAAGTAAAATAAACACTTCACTCCTTTATGCACGGATTGGATTGGGGCTAAATCCTTCCCTTCTATCGGAACAATGTCATTAGAATGAAGATTTATGTACACTATCTTGACTTGTAATGTATTCACATTGAAGAAATTATTTAAAATATTTAGAGTCCCCGTTCAATTATGAAAATATATTATTGTCAGATAATTGTGCAAGAACTAAGTATTTTTTTGGCTATGTACAAATATAATAATAATAAATTTATTGTTGCGGTCCCGATATACTTCGTCTGTACATCTAGTTATAGATTGCTGGGAGGTTTAAGTCGAATCGATCGGAGAAATATCAAGTACTCCACCCTCATAATAAGTTACTGAGAGAGAGAGAGATTGCGCGCGGTTACAAGTGTATTATTTGCATGTATATATTGTAACGCTTTTCTCTCTAAACTAGCTATACTGCAACTAGTTTTAAGTTGGTTCGGTTAGATAAAATACTCTAAACTTCAATAAGAAAAATACCAATTTATTGTTTAACACAATAAATTATAAATACAACACTTAATAATAATTAAATCACAGTTTAAACCACAAAAGTTCACTTTGTTCACTTTTTATACACTTTCCACAAACGTACACTTCGTTTGTAAGTTTAACAAAGAAACTCTCTAAACTTAACTCGATTTCCGCTGTGTTCACCTTTTATAGCGATGGAGAAGGGTCTGGAACTTTCTTGATTCTTCTAGAAAGAGTTAGAGCGCGCCGCCAGCGCTTCCTAGCGGCCACTAGGACAACTTGAGTCACCTTGCTTTCTCTCCTAGATGGAGTGGCTGCGTTTCATTATTTTATTTATTACTGGTATGTCTGTATTTAGTTGGAGAAAGCACTTATTGGAGTGATTTTTTTAAGGAAAATTGTACAATTTAGAATTAAAATCCTTAGTTGAATATTTGTTATAATTGAATGAGAGGGGAGGGGAGGGATTAGCTCAGTGGTAGCGCGCTGGACTAGCAACGCGGAGATCACGGGTTCGAATCCAGTCGTGCTGCCCTTAGATTTTCTCTTCCTAGGAGTCCCTACAGCCCACTGTCCGGTGATGGACAGTGTTGTC
>JAAEAF010002004.1:0-37007 GCA_011037195.1 Triatoma infestans
TCATGTTACATTAAAACCCACAGAGAACCACTGGTACAACAATACAGAAATATGCAGAACGTTGACAAAACATTTATAAAGATTTAACATAATATAAACAAAGTGAATATCAATTAATATATCTAAAATAAACTATGATCCGGCTAGGCTGTAACCTACATATGGGTGTAACTTTTAATAAACATGATCTCCACACCACTACTTTTTTAACAATCTTTCATTGTTTTTTAATCAACTATTCTGTTCGTGACAAAATTTGTTCCATTTGATAATCATTAAGTGATAAAGAACATGCAACGCAGATTTGCGACGCTGGACACAGAAACAAGAATTTGGACGCCGGTATCGAACGGGTTAATTAGAATTAAATATATAGTTAAAATTCCGTGTTTAAAAAAATTGGAAGACCAGAAGTGCGTTTCTACTGTTTAATATTTTTCAGTTTTTTTGGTATTTTTAGCATTGTAGCATTTTCAAAAATGGGTTGGACAATTTTCTCATACTAATTATATCAAATACACATACAAGAAATCTACAACTTTTATTTAAAAAATATCTATAGAAAGGTTCATTAAGGGCAGGGGATTTCCTCTAAAGTGCTATATCAGTTTATTATACAATTCTATGATCTAGATAATATTAATTAAAATTAAATGTGTTGTTGAAATTATGAGTTTTAAAAAATTCGGATGACCAGGAGTGCGTTTTTACTGAAGAAAATGAGCAAACTGCATGTGCGGTTTTACTGAATATATAAATCAGTTTTCAATTATCTCCAAGGAAGTTCATCAAATTTGGTACACTAACTATAAATTTTGTCGATTTGGTATAATTGTGAAAACTGGAGAAAGCGAAAGTTGTTGATGCTTTCACACCAGATTTTTCTTTTTATTTTGTAGGAGAAATACACATACATATACACAACCCAAGCTTGGAATAATAAACATGTTAAGAATTCACTCACCCACTCTGCTCTACCTGGTCTGGAAGTTCCGAAGAAGGATATTAATAGTGGCCATATAAATGTTTAATGAAATAATTATAATTCCAATTATTAACTCCAATACAGTATCATGCAACATATCATTGTTGACATAAATTATGTAAAACTGATTTATGTATTTGACGATTTTATTAATGAAACTATTTTGAATGGAAAAGTAAATTGCAAAAAGGCTAAGAATTTTCAAGAATGAAGATTTTTGCGAAACACAATATTACAAGAAATATCTCGCATTTTCATTAGTATCAAATATTCAATTTTTAAAATGGTATAAGTAATATTATAGAATTTATGCAGCACCTATGCCTGATGGGACATGACATAATTTGAAGGAATTATAATTATTCTCAATTTATTGAAACCAAGCTCATTTTATTCTGAGATTTTTATGGCAATCCTATTACGGAGAATACAGAATCAACATGAACATGGACCACTATAATTCCCCAGCCTACCTTTATTGCTGTAGGTTGGGATATGTAACAATCTGTTGCAGTTACATATCCTTCGATGTGCTTCCTGCTTTCTCTTCATTACACTGCACACAGGACACAGTTTAAAATATAAACAATCGCAAAACTGTAGATCGCATTACTAGTCTGGTCGGAATTTAGAATATCCGTGGACTAATTTTTTTTAACGCACTAGTTAAAATAATCATTTATTTTGATAGTAAAGAATACTAAGAACTCCCGTTGGCAACCATTCGCGCATTACCTGTAAAAAAGCACAATAATGGAGTAATTAATAGCGTAATTCGAGTAAAATTTAATAAAAATCATTTCAGAATCCTAAGGGAATGAGGATTCACCATCTGCAAAAATATAGTATGAAACAGTCAAACGACTACTGCTTTACTGCAAATATTATAATTCTAAAGGACAATTTTTATTTTCTTTTACACCTAGTAAGGGGAAGTGCTGCGAAGTACTACTGGTGTTAAAGTTTCAAAATTGCGTATTTACCAGAAATATAATTTGGAAATTAATATAGAATCACGCCCTCTAATCCGAAAAGCCCTGCTTTTATGGGGACCTGTCAAAATAGTTTATATCAAGGTGCCTTGGCTTACCTTTCTGTTGCGAGTCGGCAAAGAAACTATATTCACAAAGCCAGCCGCCAGATATCTTGGAATGAAGTTCCAAATTAGGATGAGCTTCGCCGTCAATATTAGGCGAGCAGCTGACGAGGCTGAAGTGATGCTAGAAACCAACATGCTAGAAACCCTGAATATTTGAGAATAACCATAATAATAAAGTGAAAAGGTATGAGGTAGCGGGAACACAGCCACTAAATTGAGAGCTTTAAAATATAACGATGGAAATAGAATTTTACATGAACACCAAAAAAATAACATCGTGACGCCTATGATTTTTCGCTGGCTGCCTCATTTTTTTTTGCCTGAACTGATAAACAAACTTGAAGTTAACTTAAAACAAAGTATCAAGTTGTTTACCATAACTAGTAATTTATAATCAAACGCTCTAAATCGAAAGGACCTGCTTTTAAAGATATTTCCACCCCGGGAATCACGTGCCCCAGCCCGCACGTGATCGTCGTCGCCAGCCATACTAATGCGACGTCCGTTACACCCAACATAATATGGAATAAGTAGAACTGCAGCATCATTATAGCTATGAAAACAGTTTGTATCACGTAGCCTTGGTTACTCATAATTTTTAAATAAATTTGGAAGTAAAGGAATCCTAAGGGAATGAGGATTTACCATCTGTAAAAATATAGTATGAAACAGTCACACGACTACTGCTTTACTGCAAATATTATAATTCTAATTGACAATTTTTATTGCGATTCGGTAAAGAAACTATATTTATTAAGCCAGCCGCTAAGTATCTTAAAATGATGGTTCAAACTAGGATGAGCTTTACCCACTATATTAGGCGAGCAGCTAGTGAGGCTCAAGTGATGCTAGAAACACTGAATATTTGAGTAAAACCATAATAATACTGTACAAAGGAACGGGGCATCCGGAACAGAGCCACCAAATTTACAGCTTTGAAATGTATCGATGGAAATAGAATTTTACATATAGACCAAAAAATAACACCGAGACGCCTGTGATTCTCTGCTGCAGCCCCAATTTATTTTTTTTATCTGAACAGATAAACAAACCTGAAGTACTTGCGGATAAATGTATTTTAATGGATCCCCAGGAACTACCTTTCCATCCCGAAAACTTCATTTAGTCAATTGTAACGTCCTTCTACTTTTTCAAATTTAAATTAGTGAAAACAAAGGCGTAATTATTAATATTTCTGCGCGGGAATTTGTGCAATGTTTCATTTAAATCATTATCAAAGAATAATTGAAAAACCTTCAAATGTTGTACAGTTTTTCACCAGATCTATTTTCAATCCTTCTTGTCCTGTAAAATCGTGTAACACAGGATCTACATGAACTTCTGACCAATGTGAGTGACTTAACGATGTTTCGCAACTGTTACTAATAAGGCTACTAATACTATCATTATTGAAAATCATCGTATTCCCCTGTAATAATTGAATTTGATGAGCGTCTTCATAGTCCGTCAAAGAATAGCAACCTATATCATTTGGTGTACTTACCTTAGAAGTTGTATCTTCTTCAATCGAATAAATAATACGTCTTTTCCTCGTCTGGAATTTCTTGCGAATATTTATCATTTGATGATAAACACGAAAATAATGTTCTAACGACACTTGAAATAAAATACTAATTAACTTCATAACTTAGAAATTATGAGTTTTAAAAAATTCGGATGACCAGGACTGCGTTTTTACTGAAGAAAATTAGCAGTTAAAACATATAATTCAGTTTTCAATGATCTCCAAGGAATTTCATCAAATTTGGTACACTAACTATAAATTTTGTCGATTTGGTATAATTGTGAAAACTGGAGAAAGCGAAAGTTGTTGATGCTTTCACACCAGATTTTTCTTTTTATTTTGTAGGAGAAATACCCATACATATACACAACCAAAATTTGCAATAATAAACATGTTAAGAATTCACTCACCCACTCTGCTCTACCTGGTCTGGAAGTTCCGATGAAGGATATTAATAGTGGCCATATAAATGTTTAATGAAATAATTATAATTCCAATTATTAACTTCATTACAGTATCATGCAATATATCATTGTTGTCATAAATTATTTAAAAAACTTATTTATTTATTTGACGATTTTATTAATGAAACTATTTTGAATAGAAAAGTAAATTACAAAATGGCTAAGCATTTTCCAGAATGAAGATTTTTGCGAAACACAATATTACAAGAAATATGTCGCATTTTCATTAGTATCAAATATTTAATGTTTAAAATGGTATAAGTAATATTATAGAATTTATGCAGCACCCATGCATGATGGGACATGACATAATTTGAGGGAATTATAATTATTCTGAATTTATTGAAACCAAGCTCATTTTATTCTGAGATTTTTATGGCAATACTATTACGGAGAATACAGAATCAACATGAACATGGACCACTATAATTCCCCGGCCTACCTTTATTGCTGTAGGTTGGGATATGTAACAATCTCTTGCAGTTACATATCCTTCGATGTGCTTCCTTCTTTCTCTTCATAACACTGGACACAGGACACAGTTTAAAATATTAACAATCGCAAAACTGTAGATCGCATTACTAGTCTGGTCGGAATTTAGAATATCCGTGGACTAATTTTTTTAACGCACTAGTTAAAATAATCATTTATTTTGATAATAAAGAATAGTAAGAACTCCCGTTGGCAACCATTCCCAACTAAACTTAGAGCTTCAAAATATAACGATGGAAATAGAATTTTACGTGAATACCAAAAAATAAGGCGAGACGCCTGTGATTTTCCGCTGGCTGCCTGGTTATTTCTTTTTTCGCATGAACAGATAAACAAACTTGAAGTTAACTTAAAACAAAGTATCATATTGATTACCATAACTAGTAATTTATATCAAACGCTCTAAACCGAAAAGACCTGCTTTTAAAGTTTTTCCCACCCCGGGAATCACGTGCCCCAGCCCGCACGTGATCGTCGTCGCCAGCCATACTAATGCGACGTCCGTTATACCCAACATAATATGGAATAAGTATAACTGCAGCATCATTATAGCTATGAAAACAGTTTGTATCATGTAGCCTTGGCTTACTCATAATTTTTAAATAAATTTGGAAGTAAAGGAATCCTAAGGGAATGAGGATTTACCATCTGTAAAAAGGTACTATGAAACAGTCACACGACTACTGCTTTACTGCAAATATTATAATTCTAAAGGACAATTTTTATTGCGATTCGATAAAGAAACTATATTTATTAAGCCAGCCGCTAAGTATCTTAAAATGACGGTTCAAACTAGGATGAGCTTCACCCGCTATATTAGGCGAGCAGCTAGTGAGGCTCAAGTGATGCTAGAAACACTGAATATTTGAGTAAAACCATAATAATACTGTAAAAAGGAACGGGATATCCGGAACAGAGCCACCAAATTTACAGCTTTGAAATATATCGATGGAAATAGAATTTTACGTATAGACCAAAAAATAACACCGAGACGCCTGTGATTCTCTGCTGCAGCCCCAATTTCTTTTTTTTATAAACAAACCTGAAGTACTTGCGGGTAAATGTATTTTAATGGATCCCCAGGAACGACCTTTCCAATCCCGAAAACTTCATTTAGTCAATTGTGACGTCCTTCTACTTTTTCAAATTTAAATTAGTGAAAACGAAATAGTCATCCTCGCCAGAGTCAACCGCTACCACCATCCCAGCATATGACAGGCTTCTCAGTCCTGCAACAACCAAGTAACAGTAGCCGAGTGAACCAGAAAATATCTTTCGCTCAGGTGGCAGCAGGCCAGTTGCCGCCCAAGTCAGCACCTCCACTCCCACCCTTTGTAACAACATCCACTGGTGATATCACCACCATCCTCAGTTCCTTCCTTAACGACTTTAAATCCCTCATTACTCCACTGATTTCCCTGCTCACCACTGTCGTCAATACTCTTCTGCCCAAACTGTCTCCCTAAATTACTAAAATATAAAACTATAAAGATCTATAGGGTCTTCTCGCTTTTTAACTCAAAAATTAAATTTTACTTATTAAATCAAAGAAAGTTGATACTTCGTCCAACCCTTCATTCCAGCCCTCAATTAAAAGACAAGTTATTATGCTACCTTAGCACAGTTAAAATACTGCGGCCATTCAATTCCTCATTGGGCAGTCCAGACCTTAAATAAATAAACAAAAGGACATGTTTTTGTTAAACAGGCGAGCACCAAACTTGCCGAGTTCCTATGACTTAATTAACTAAAATACTAATTCAATCATTATTACAACATTCCCTTACCCTGCTCCTATGGAACGCCAACGGACTTTACACTCGAAGACGTGAACTGGACACACTCTTGCATGACAAACGGATCGACATCGCACTGGTCACTGAAACTCACTTTACTGAGAAAACCCGATTTTCTATCCCAGACTATACAATTTACAAGACGAACCATCCGGACGGAACAGCGCATGGAGGATCTGCTATCCTCATTCGTAAATCCCTTTCTCATTACCAAATACCCCACAGTCCAACTCACTACCTCCAACCAACCGTCATTGCTCTGAACACGGAACCATTCCTATACACTATAGCAGCCGTATACTGTCCTCCTAACCAATCTATTAGTCCAAATGCTTCCATTCCTTTCTCTCCTCGCTTGGACCACGATTCATTTATGGTGGTGACTTCAACGTTAAACATCCAGCCTCGGGTAGTCGAGTGGTTAATCCCCGCGGCCGCGCATTCCATAATGTCCTTTCACATACCAGCTTCTCTTACATATCCCCATCCCAACCCACTTACTGGCCAACTTCCCCCCGTAAATTACCAGACCTCCTTGACTTCTTTATCTGTTATCCCACGATTATCCTACGGTCCTATCTATCAGATCTCTCCTTCCAAGTTACCCTAGGTTCTTCTTCCTCTTCAATTCATCCCATCCGCGATGGAGTTCCTCAAGGGAGCATACTTGCTCCCCTCCTCTACACAGTATATACGGCAGACATTCCTCTTAATCCTAACACAACTATTTATTCCTTCGCCGATGATACGCAATCCTCTCCCAAAATATGGACCCTGTAATTGCCACCAGATCCCTTCAATCCCATCTTGAAATCCTCGAACCCTGGTTCCGCAAATGGAGAATAAAGATCAATGAGAGCAAATCCAGATACATACCATTCACTCTAAATCGGAAAATCCTCCCTCCAATATACCTCAACCGTATTCTATTCCTTCGACAGACAAAGTGCGATATCTCGGCCTGTACCTTGATAAACGCCTTACCTGGAACCCACATACTCGACTTAAGCGACAAGAACTTAACAACCGATACCGAATGCTCAAAAGACTTCTTGACAGACGATCAAAACTAACTCTCTCGAACAAAAAAACGCTCTACATAGCTCTGCTCGCACCTATCTGGACATACGGACTTAAACTATACGGATCAGCAAAGCGCTCCAATCTTCATCGTATCCAATCCTTCCAATCAAAAATCCTCCGCAAAATAGTCGATGCTCTTTTTTACGTCAGCAACCACACCATCCACAGTGACCTAAATATCCCATTTGTCCTAGATCTCGCCAAGTCCCGATATATTAAATTCCATTCCAAACTTTCCCATCACTACAACCCATTGATCCGCAACCTGTCACAGATAACACTTCCTGCTAATCCTTCCCGAAGGCCTGAAGCGCCGATGGCCTCGCGATCACCTGATCGCTTGATAAAAAAAAAAAAAAAGGGCATCCTTCGAATTCGCTTCATCGGTGTCTATACTAACCGACTTATGATGGTCATTGTTGGATGGCCCTCAGTCAAGTTATTAGTTGTTTTTTTTTTCCTTTCTTCTTTATTTTTGTGTTTAATTTATTTTATGTTTTATTTTATTATTTGCTATATAATTGTCATCTCATTTGCTTGTTGTGTATGATTTCGCAGTTGCAAATAAATGAATTAAAGTAAAAAAAAAAAAATAAATTAGTGAAAACAAAGGCGTAATTATTAATATTTCAGCGCGGGAATTTGTGCAATGTTTCATTTAAATCATTATCAAACAATAATTGAAAAACCTTCAAAAGTTGTACAGTTTTTCACCAGATCTACTTTTAATCCTTCTTGTCCTGTAGAATCGTGTAACACAGGATCTACATGAGCTTCTTACTAATGTGAGTGACTTACAGATGTTTTGCAACTGTTACTAATAAGGCTACTAATACTATCATCAATTGAAAAATCATCGTCTTCACCAGTAATAATTGAATTTGATGAGCGTCTTCATAGTCCGTCAAAGAATAGCAACCTATATCATTTGGTGTACTTACCTTACAAGTTGTATCTTCTTCAATCGAATATATAATACGTCATTTCCTCGTCTGGAATTTCTTGCGAATGTTTATCATTTCATGCTAAACTCGAAAATAATGTTCTAACGACACTTGAAATAAAATACTAATTAACACTTGAAATCAATAACATTTTCACTTCCAACACTTGCTGAAACTGACACTCTCCGATGCTGACCAACAATACTGAACCTCACTGATTGGAACAGATTAAAAATTAAATAATGTATTCATGTTAATTAAACCCACTAGGCAAACACTGGTACAAACCAAAACAAGAAATATGCAAGAACGTTGACAAAACATTAAAAGATTAACATAATATAAACAAAGTGAATTCAACTATATATCTAAAATAAAATAGATGATCCGCCTAGGTCAGTAACCTACATAATGGGTGTAAATTTTAATAAAATGATCTCCACACCACGAACTTTTTACATCATTTCATTGTTTTTTAATCAACTATTCTGTTCGTGACAAAATTTGTTCCATTTGATAATCATTAAGTGATAAAGAACATGCAACGCAGATTTGCGACGCTGGACACAGAAACAAGAATTTGGACGCCGGTATCGAACGGGTTAATTAGAATTAAATATATAGTTAAAATTCCGTGTTTGAAAAAAATTGGAAGACCAGAAGTGCGTTTCTCCTGTATAATATTTTTACGTTTTTTGGTATTATTAGCATTGTAGCATTTTCAAAAATGGGTTGGACAATTTTCTTCATACTAATTATATCAAATACACATACAACAAATCTACAACTTTTATTTAAAAAATATCTCTCGAAAGGTTCATTAAGGGCAGGGGATTTCCTCTAAAGTGCTATATCAGTTTACTATACAATTCTATAATATCAATTAAAATTAAATGTGTTGTTGACTTTATGAGTTTTAAAAAATTCGGATGACCAGGAGTGCGTTTTTACTGAATAAAATGAGCAAACTGCATGTGCGGTTTTACTGAACATATAATTTAGTTTTCAATTATCTCCAAGGAAGTTCATCAAATTTGGTACACTAACTATAAATTTTGTCGATTTGGTATAATTGTGAAAACTGGAGAAAGCGAAAGTTGTTGATGCTTTCACACCAGATTTTTCTTTTTATTTTGTAGGAGAAATACACATACATATACACAACCAAAGCTTGGAATAATAAACATGTTAAGAATTCACTCACCCACTCTGCTCTACCTGGTCTGGAAGTTCCGAAGAAGGATATTAATAGTGGCCATATAAATGTTTAATGAAATAATTATAATTCCAATTATTAACTCCAATACAGTATCATGCAACATATCATTGTTCACATAAATTATTTAAAACTGATTTATGTATTTGACGATTTTATTAATGAAACTATTTTGAATGGAAAAGTAAATGGCAAAAAGACTAAGAATTTTCCAGAATGAAGATTTTTGCGAAACACAATATTACAAGAAATATGTCGCATTTTCATTAGTATCAAATATTCAATGTTTAAAATGGTATAAGTAATATTATAGAATTTATGCAGCACCTATGCCTGATGGGACATGACATAATTTGAAGGAATTATAATTATTCTCAATTTATTGAAACCAAGCTCATTTTATTCTGAGATTTTTATAGGCAATCCTATTACGGAGAATACAGAATCAACATGAACATGGACCACTATAATTCCCCAGCCTACCTTTATTGCTGTAGGTTGGGATATGTAACAATCTGTTGCAGTTACATATCCTTCGATGTGCTTCCTGCTTTCTCTTCATTACACTGGACACAGGACACAGTTTAAAATATAAACAATCGCAAAACTGTAGATCGCATTACTAGTCTGGTCGGAATTTAGAATATCCGTGGACTAATTTTTTTTAACGCACGAGTTAAAATAATCATTTATTTTGATAATAAAGAATACTAAGAACTCCCGTTGGCAACCATTCGCGCATTACCTGTAAAAAAGAACACTAATGGAGTAATTAATAGCGTAATTCGAGTAAAATTTAATAAAAATCATTTCAGAATCCTAAGGGAATGAGGATTTACCATCTGCAAAAATATAGTATGAAACAGTCAAACGACTACTGCTTTACTGCAAATATTATAATTCTAAAGGACAATTTAATTTTCTTTTACACCTAGTAAGGTGAAGTGCTGCGAAGTACTACTGGTGTTAAAGTTTCAAAATTGCGTATTTACCAGAAATATAATTTGGAAATGAATATAGAATCACGCCCTCTAATCCGAAAAGCCCTGCTTATATGGAGACCTGTCAAAATAGTTTATATCAAGGTGCCTTGGCTTACCTTTCTGTTGCGAGTCGGCAAAGAAACTATATTCACAAAGCCAGCCGCCAGATATCTTGGAATGAAGTTCCAAATTAGGATGAGCTTCGCCGTCAATATTAGGCGAGCAGCTGACGAGGCTGAAGTGATCCTAGAAACCAACATGCTAGAAACGCTGAATATTTGAGAATAACCATAATAATAAAGTGAAAAGAAATGAGGTAGCGGGCAGGCAGTCACTAAATATAGGGCTTCAAAATATAAGGATGGAAATAGAGTTTTACATGAATACCAAAAAATAACATCGAGACGCCTATGATTTTCCGCTGGCTGCCTGGTTATTTCTTTTTTCGCGTGAACAGATAAACAAACTTGAAGGTTACTTAAAACAAAGTATCATATTGATTACCATAACTACTAATTTAAAATCAAACGCTCTAAATCGAAAGGACCTGCTTTTAAAGATATTCCCACCCCGGGAATCACGTGCCCCAGCCCGCACGTGATCGTCGTCGCCAGCCATACTAATGCGACGTCCGTTACACCCAACATAATATGGAATAAGTATAACTGCAGCATCATTATAGCTATGAAAACAGTTTGTATCACGTAGCCTTGGCTTACTCATAATTTTTAAATAAATTTGGAAGTAAAGGAATCCTAAGGGAATGAGGATTTACCATCTGTAAAAATATAGTATGAAACAGTCACACGACTACTGCTTTACTGCAAATATTATAATTCTAAAGGACAATTTTTATTGCGATTCGTAAAGAAACTATATTTATTAAGCCAGCCGCTAAGTATCTTAAAATGATGGTTCAAACTAGGATGAGCGTTACCCACTATAATAGGCGAGCAGCTAGTGAGGCTCAAGTGATGCTAGAAACACTGAATATTTGAGTAAAACCATAATAATACTGTACAAAGGAACGGGGTATCCGGAACAGAGCCACCAAATTTACAGCTTTGAAATGTATCGATGGAAATAGAATTTTACATATAGACCAAAAAATAACACCGAGACGCCTGTGATTCTCTGCTGCAGCCCCAATTTCTTTTTTTTATCTGAACAGATAAACAAACCTGAAGTACTTGCGGATAAATGTATTTTAATGGATCCCTAGGAACTACCTTTCGATCCCGAAAACTTCATTTAGTCAATTGTGACGTCCTTCTACTTTTTCAAATTTAAATTAGTGAAAACAAAGGCGTAATTATTAATATTTCTGCGCGGGAATTTGTGCAATGTTTCATTTAAATCATTATCAAACAATAATTGAAAAACCTTCAAATGTTGTACAGTTTTTCACCAGATCTATTTTCAATCCTTCTTGTCCTGTAAAATCGTGTAACACAGGATCTACATGAGCTTCTGACCAATGTGAGTGACTTAAAGATGTTTTGCAACTGTTACTAATAAGGCTACTAATACTATCATTAATTGAAAAATCATCGTATTCACCTGTAATAATTGAATTTGATGAGCGTCTTCATAGTCCGTCAAAGAATAGCAACCTATATCATTTGGTGTACTTACCTTACAAGTTGTATCTTCTTCAATCGAATAAATAATACGTCTTTTCCTCGTCTGGAATTTCTTGCGAATATTTATCATTTGATGCTAAACACGAAAATAATGTTCTAACGACACTTGAAATAAAATACTAATTAACACTTGAAATCAATAACATTTTCACTTCCAACACTTGCTGACACTCTCCGAACGACACTTGAAATAAAATACTAATTAACACTTGAAATCAATAACATTTTCACTTCCAACACTTGCTGGAACTGACACTCTCCGAAGCTGACCAACAATACTGAACCTCATTGATTGGAACAGATTAAAAATTAAATAATGTATTCATGTTAATTAAACCCACTAGACAAACACTGGTACAAACCAAAACAAAAAATATGCAAGAACGTTGACAAAACATTAAAAGATTAACTTAATATAAACAAAGTGAATTCAACTATATATCTAAAATAAAATAGATGATCCGGCTAGGTCAGTAACCTACATAATGGGTGTAAATTTTAATAAAATGATCACCACACCACGAACATTTTTACATCATTTCATTGTTTTTTAATCAACTATTCTGTTCGTGACAAAATTTGTTCCTTTTGATAATCATTAAGTGATAAAGAACATGCAACGCAGATTTGCGACGCTGGACACAGAAACAAGAATATTGACGCCGGTATCGAACGGGTTAATTAGAATTAAATTTGTAGTTAAAATTCCGTGTTTGAAAAAAATTGGAAGACCAGAAGTGCGTTTCTACTGTATAATATTTTTAAGTTTTTTGGTATTTTTAGCATTGTAGCATTTTCAAAAATGGGTTGGACAATTTTCTTCATACTAATTATATCAAATACACATACAAAAATCTACAACTTTTATTTAAAAAATATCTCTAGAAAGGTTCATTAAGGGCAGGGGATTTCCTCTAAAGTGCTATATCAGTTTACTATACAATTCTTTCATCTAAATAATATTAATTAAAATTAAATTGTTGTTGAAATTATGAGTTTTAAAAAATTCGGATGACCAGGAGTGCGTTTTTACTGAAGAAAATGAGCAAACTGCAAGTGCGGTTTTACTGAACATATAAATCAGTTTTCAATTATCTCCAAGGAAGTTCATCAAATTTGGTACACTAACTATAAATTTTGTCGATTTGGTATAATTGTGAAAACTGGAGAAAGCGAAAGTTGTTGATGCTTTCACACCAGATTTTTCTTTTTATTTTGTAGGAGAAATACACATACATATACACAACCAAAGCTTGGAATAATAAACATGTTAAGAATTCACTCCCCCACTCTGCTCTACCTGGTCTGGAAGTTCCGAAGAAGGATATTAATAGTGGCCATATAAATGTTTAATGAAATAATTATAATTCCAATTATTAACTCCAATACAGTATCATGCAACATATCATTGTTGACATAAATTATTTAAAACTGATTTATGTATTTGACGATTTTATTAATGAAACTATTTTGAATGGAAAAGTAAATTGCAAAAAGGCTAAGAATTTTCAAGAATGAAGATTTTTGAGAAACACAATATTACAAGAAATATCTCGCATTTTCATTAGTATCAAATATTCAATGTTTAAAATGGTATAAGTAATATTATAGAATTTATGCAGCACCTATGCCTGATGAGACATGACATAATTTGAAGGAATTATAATTATTCTCAATTTATTGAAACCAAGCTCATTTTATTCTGAGATTTTTATGGCAATCCTATTACGGAGAATACAGAATCAACATGAACATGGACCACTATAATTCCCCAGCCTACCTTTATTGCTGTAGGTTGGTATATGTAACAATCTGTTGCAGTTACATATCCTTCGATGTGCTTCCTGCTTTCTCTTCATTACACTGGACACAGGACACAGTTTAAAATATAAACAATCGCAAAACTGTAGATCGCATTACTAGTCTGGTCGGAATTTAGAATATCCGTGGACTAATTTTTTTTAACGCACGAGTTAAAATAATCATTTATTTTGATAATAAAGAATACTAAGAACTCCCGTTGGCAACCATTCGCGCATTACCTGTAAAAAAGCACAATAATGGAGTAATTAATAGCGTAATTCGAGTAAAATTTAATAAAAATCATTTCAGAATCCTAAGGGAATGAGGATTTACCATCTGCAAAAATATAGTATGAAAAAGTCAAACGACTACTGCTTTACTGCAAATATTATAATTCTAAAGGACAATTTTTATTTTCTTTTACACCTAGTAAGTGGAAGTGCTGCGAAGTACTACTGGTGTTAAAGTTTCAAAATTGCGTATTTACCAGAAATATAATTTGGAAATTAATATAGAATCACGCCCTCTACTCCGAAAAGCCCTGCTTTTATGGAGACCTGTCAAAATAGTTTATATCAAGGTGCCTTGGCTTACCTTTCTGTTGCGAGTCGGCAAAGAAACTATATTCACAAAGCCAGCCGCCAGATATCTTGGAATGAAGTTCCAAATTAGGATGAGCTTCGCCGTCAATATTAGGCGAGCAGCTGACGAGGCTGAAGTGATCCTAGAAACCAACATGCTAGAAACGCTGAATATGTGAGAATAACCATAATAATAAAGTGAAAAGAAATGAGGTAGCGGGCAGGCAGTCACTAAATATAGGGCTTCAAAATATTAGGCGAGCAGCTGACGAGGCTGAAGTGATCCTAGAAACCAACATGCTAGAAACGCTGAATATGTGAGAATAACCATAATAATAAAGTGAAAAGAAATGAGGTAGCGGGCAGGCAGTCACTAAATATAGGGCTTCAAAATATAAGGATGGAAATAGAGTTTTACATGAATACCAAAAAATAACATCGAGACGCCTATGATTTTCCGCTGGCTGCCTCGTTATTTCTTTTTTCGCGTGAACAGATAAACAAACTTGAAGGTTACTTAAAACAAAGTATCATATTGATTACCATAACTACTAATTTAAAATCAAACGCTCTAAATCGAAAGGACCTGCTTTTAAAGATATTCCCACACCGGGAATCACGTGCCCCAGCCCGCACGTGATCGTCGTCGCCAGCCATACTAATGCGACGTCCGTTACACCCAACATAATATGGAATAAGTATAACTGCAGCATCATTATAGCTATGAAAACAGTTTGTATCACGTAGCCTTGGTTACTCATAATTTTTAAATAAATTTGGAAGTAAAGGAATCCTAAGGGAATGAGGATTTACCATCT
Organism: Triatoma infestans; assembly: GCA_011037195.1. Taxonomy (NCBI): domain Eukaryota; kingdom Metazoa; phylum Arthropoda; class Insecta; order Hemiptera; family Reduviidae; genus Triatoma; species Triatoma infestans. The sequence goes on from JAAEAF010002004.1 coordinate 15,433, forward strand.
GTAAAAATATATTATGAAACAGTCACACGACTACTGCTTTACTGCAAATATTATAATTCTAAAGGACAATTTTTATAGCGATTCGGTAAAGAAACAATATTTATTAAGCCAGCCGCTAAGTATCTTAAAATGATGGTTCAAACTAGGATGAGCGTTACCCACTATAATAGCCGAGCAGCTAGTGAGGCTCAAGTGATGCTAGAAACACTGAATATTTGAGTAAAACCATAATAATACTGTACAAAGGAACGGGGTATCCGGAACAGAGCCACCAAATTTACAGCTTTGAAATGTATCGACGGAAATAGAATTTTACATATAGACCAAAAAATAACACCGAGACGCCTGTGATTCAATGCTGCAGCCCCAATTTCTTTTTTTTATCTGAACAGATAAACAAACCTGAAGTACTTGCGGATAAATGTATTTTAATGGATCCCTAGGAACTACCTTTCGATCCCGAAAACTTCATTTAGTCAATTGTGACGTCCTTCTACTTTTTCAAATGTAAATTAGTGAAAACAAAGGCGTAATTATTAATATTTCTGCGCGGGAATTTGTGCAATGTTTCATTTAAATCATTATCAAACAATAATTGAAAAACCTTCAAATGTTGTACAGTTTTTCACCAGATCTATTTTCAATCCTTCTTGTCCTGTAAAATCGTGTAACACATGATCTACATGAGCTTCTGACCAATGTGAGTGACTTAAAGATGTTTTGCAACTGTTACTAATAAGGCTACTAATACTATCATTAATTGAAAAATCATCGTATTCACCTGTAATAATTGAATTTGATGAGCGTCCTCATAGTCCGTCAATGAATGGCAACCTATCTTCTTCAATCGAATTTATAATACGTCATTTCCTCGTCGGGAATTTCTTGCGAATGTTTATCATTTCATGCTAAACTCGAAAATAACGACACTTGAAATAAAATACTAATTAACACTTGAAATCAATAACGTTTTCACTTCCAACACTTGCTGAAACTGACACTTTCCGAAGCTGACCAACAATACTGAAGCTCTCGCGTTCGAATCCATGCTCAGAACCGCTAATGCATTAACCCGGATCGCGCCTATTCTAAACATTAAATTATCTGAAATAAAAGTAAAAGTAAAGAATGCCAATTTTTTCGGGCTTACCTAACCTTCATCTAACAATTAGGTATCGTGGTAGGGGGCAGAAACTCTTACTTCACTATTAACATTTTCCATACCGATATAAAATTTAGCAACTCTACGCGTGTCTCGAACTGGGGACCTCTCACGTCCATGTCCATGCTCATAATCACTAATGAATTAAACCCGCCAACTTCTACGATAAAAATGGAATTTTTCTAAAATGTAAGCAAAGTAATGCCTGTTTTATCAGCCGGACTTATCGTTAAACTACGAAATTAGGTGTCGCGGACGGGAGCAGAAACTCCTATACTTCACTATTAACATTTTTCATACCAATATAAAATTTAGCAACTATACGCGGGACTCGAACTGGGAACCTCCCAAGTTCGAGTCCAAACACAAAACCATTATTGAATTAAAACCGCGCGCACCTATTCTAAAAATTAAATTCCCTGAAATAAAAGTAAAAGTAGAGGATGCCAAATTTGTCGGGCTGACGTAACATTCTACTAACAATTAGGTATCGTGGACAGGGGTAGAAACTCTTACTTCAATATTTACATTTTCCATACCAATATAAAATTTAGCAACTCTAAGCGGGACTCGAACTGGGCAGCTCCCGCGTTCGAGTCCATGGTCACAACCTCTAATGAATTAAACCCCCGCGAACCTATTCTAAAAATTAAATTCTCTGAAATAAAAGTAAAAGTAAAGATTACCTACTTTTTTAAGCTGACGTAACATTCATCTAACAATTAGGTATCGTGGTAGGGGGCAGAAACTCTTACTTCACCATTAACATTTTCCATACCAATATAAAATTTGGCAACTATACGCGGGACTCGAACTGGGCAGCTCCCGGGATCGAGTCCATGGTCACAACCTCTAATGAATTAAACCCGCGCGCACCCATCTAAAAATTAAATTATCTGAAATAAAAGTAAAAGTAAAGAATACCTACTTTTTTAAGCTGACGTAACATTCATCTAACAATTAGGTATCGTTGTAGGTGCACAAACTCCTACTTTAATATTTAACTTTCCATACCGATATAAAATTTAGCAACTCGACGCGGAAACCCGAACAATCATGGGGACTCACGCGTTTCGAGTCCATGCGCACAAAACCACTAAGGCAATAATCCCGCTCGAACCTATCTAAAACTAAATTCTCTGAAATAAAGTAAAAGTAAAGTATCACATTTTTCAGGCTGCGTACATTCAACTAACAATTAGGTATCGTGGTGGGGGGCACAAACTCCTACTTTAATATTAACATTTTCCATACCGATATAAAATTTAGCAACTCGACGCGGGACCCGAACTGGGGAACTCCCGCGTTCGAGTCCATGCTCACAACCACTAATGAAATAATCCCGCGCGAACCTATTCTAAAAACTAATTTCTCTGAAATAAAAGTAAGAGTAACGAGTGCCTATTTTTTGAGGCTGACGTAACATTCAACTAACAATTAGGTATCGTGGTAGGGGGCACAAACTCCTACTTTAATATTAACATTTTCCATACCGATTAAAAATTTAGCAACTCGACGCGGGACCCGAAATGGGGACCTCCCGCGTTGGAGTCCATGCTCACAACCACTAATGAAATAATCCCGCGCGAACCTATTCTAAACTAATTCACTGAATAAACTAAAAGAAAGAATGCCATATTTTTTTTCAGGCCTGCGTACAGTCAACTACAATTAGGTATCGTGTAGGGTGCACAAACTCCTAATTGAATATTAACATTTTCATAACCGACATAAATTTAGCACTCTACGCGGACCCGAACGGGGACCTCCCGCGTCGATCCATGCTCACAACCACTAATGAAATATTCCCGCGCGCACTTATTCTAAAAATTAAATTCTCTGAAATAAAAGTAAAAGTAAAGAGTGCAAATTTTTTCAGGCTGACGTAACATTCAACTAACAATTAGGTATCGTGGAGGGGGCACAAACTCCTACTATAATATTAACATTTTCCATACCGATATAAAATTTAGCAACTCGACGCGGGACCCGAACTGGGGACCTCCCGCGTTCGAATCCATGCTCACAACCACTAATGAAATAATCCCGCGCGAACCTATTCAAAAAATTAAATTCTCTGAAATACAAGTAAAAGTATAGAGTGCCAATTTTTTCAGGCTGACGTAACATTCAACTAACAATTAGGTATCGTGGACGGGGGCAAAAACTCCTACTTTAATATTAACATTTTCCATACCGATATAAAATTTAGCAACTCGACGCGGGACCCGAACTGTGGACCTCCCGCGTTGCGTCCATGCTCACAACCACTATTGAAATAATCCCGCGCGAACCTATTCTAAAAATTAAATTCTCTGAAATACAAGTAAAAGTAAAGAGTGCCTATTTTTTCAGGCTGACGTAACATTCAACTATCAATTAGTTATCGTGGACGGGGGCACAAACTCCTACTTTAATATTAACATTTTCCATACCGATATAAAATTTAGCAACTCGACGAGGGACCCGAACTGGGGACCTCCCGCGTTCGCGTCCATGCTCACAACCACTAATGAAATAATCCCGCGCGAACCTATTCTAAAAATTAAATTCTCTGAAATAAAAGTAAAAGTGAAGAGTGCCTATTTTTTCAGGCTGACGTAACATTCAACTAACAATTAGGTATCGTGGACGGGGGCACAAACTCCTACTTTAATATTAACATTTTCCATACCGATATAAAATTTAGCACCTCGACGCGGGACCCGAACTGGGGACCTCCCGCGTTCGCGTCCATGCTCACAACCACTAATGAAATAATCCCGCGCGGACCTATTCTAAAAACTAAATTCTCTGAAATAAAAGTAAAAGTAAAGAATGCCTATTTTTTCAGGCTGACGTAACATTCAACTAACAATTAGGTATCGTGGTATGGGGCACAAACTCCTACTTTAATATTAACATTTTCCATACCGATATAAAATTTAGCAACTCGGCGCGGGCCCCGAACTGGGGACCTCCCGCGTTTGAGTCCATGCTCACAACCACTAATGAAATAATCCCGCTCGAACCTATTCTAAAAACTAAATTCTCTGAAATAAAAGTAAAAGTAAAGAGTGCCTATTTTTTCAGGCTGACGTAACATTCAACTAACAATTAGGTATCGTGGAGGGGGCACAAACTACTACTTTAATATTAACATTTTCCACACCGATATAAAATTTAGCAACTCGACGAGGGACCCGAACTGGGGACCTCCCGCGTTCGCGTCCATGCTCACAACCACCAATGAAATATTCCCGCGCGCACTTATTCTAAAATTTAAATTCTCTGAAATAAAAGTAAAAGTGAAGAGTGCCTATTTTTTCAGGCTGACGTAACATTCAACTAACAATTAGGTATCGTGGTAGGGGGCACAAACTCCTACTTTAATATTAACATTTTCCATACCGATATAAAATTTAACAACTCGACGCGGGACCCGAACTGGGGACCTCCCGCGTTTGAGCCCATGCTCACCACCACTAATGAAATAATCCCGCGCGGACCTATTCCAAAATTAAATTCTCCTGAAATAACAAGTAAAAGTGAAGAGTGCCATTTTTCAGGCTGACCCGTAACATTCAATACCAAGTAGTATCGTGGTATGGTCGGGCACAAACAACCTACTTTACTATTAACATTTTCCGAACGATATAAAAATTTAGCAACCGACGAGGGAACCGAACTGGGGACCTACCGCGTTCGCGTCATGCCTCACAACCACCAAGAAAATTCCCGCGCCGCACTTATTCTAAAAACTAAATTCTCTGAAATACAAGTAAAAGTAAAGAGTGCCTATTTATTCAGGCTGACGTACGATTCAACTAACAATTAGGTATCGTGGTATGGGGCACAAACTCCTACTTTAATATTAACAATTTCCATACCGATATAAAATTTAGCAACTCGACGCGAGACCCGAACTGGGGACCTCCCGCGTTCGAGTCCATGCTCACAACCACTAATGAAATAATCCCGCGCGAACATATTCTAAAAACTAAATTCTTGACCAAAAGTAATAGGAAGAGGCCTATTTTTTCAGGCGTCGTAACATTCAACTAACAATTAGGTTATCGTAGACCTGGGGGCACAAATCCTACTTTAATCTCCATTTTCCCACACCGATTATAAATTAGCAAAATCGAGAGGGAAACGAACTGGGGACCTCCCGCGCGAGTCCATGTCACACCACTTAACGAAAATAAATCCCATGGCGCCGAACTATTCTAAAAATTAATCTTGAAATAACAGTAAAAGTGAAGAGAGAGTGCTATTTTTCAGGCATGATACCTAAACATCAACTACCAAGTAGGTATCGTGGTAGGGGGCACAAACTCCTACTTTAATATTAACATTTTCCATACCGATATAAAATTTAGCAACTCGACGAGGGACCCGAACTGGGGACCTCCCGCGTTCGCGTCCATGCTCACAACCACTAATGAAATATTCCCGCGCGCACTTATTCTAAAAACTAAATACTCTGAAATAAAAGTAAAAGTGAAGAGTGCCTATTTTTTCGGGCTGACGTAACATTCAACTAACAATTAGGTATCGTGGTAGGGGGCACAAACTCCTACTTTAATATTAACATTTTCCATACCGATATAAAGTTTAACAACTCGACGCGGGACCCGAACTGGGGACCTCCCGCGTTCGAGTCCATGCTCACAACCACTAATGAAATAATCGCGCGCGAACCTATTCTAAAAACTAAATTCTCTGAAATAAAAGTAAAAGTAAAGAGTGCCTCTTTTCTCGGGCTGACGTAACATTCAACTAACAATTAGGTATCGTGGCTGGGGGCACAAACTCCTACTTTAATATTAACATTTTCCATACCGATATAAAATTTAGCAACTCGACGCGGGGCCCGAACTGGGGACCACCCGCGTTCGAGTCCATGCTCACAACCACTAATGAAATAATCCCGCGCGGACCTATTCTAAAAACTAAATTCTCTGAAATAAAAGTAAAAGTAAAAAGTGCCTATTTTTTCAGGCCGACGTAACATTCAACTAACAATTAGGTATCGTGGTAGGGGGCACAAACTCCTACTTTAATATTAACATTTACCATACCGATCTAAAATTTAGCAACTCGACGCGGGACCCGAACTGGGGACCTCCCGCGTTCGAGTCCATGCTCACAACCAGTAATGAAATAATCCCGCGCGGACCTATTCTAAATACTAAATTCTCTGAAATAAAAGTAAAACTAAAAAGTGCCTATTTTTTCAGGCTGACGTAACATTCAACTAACAATTAGTATCGTGGACGGGGGCACAAACTCCTACTTTAATATTAACATTTTCCATACCGATATAAAATTTAGCAACTCGACGAGGGACCCGAACTGGTGACCTCCCGCGTTCGCGTCCATGCTCACAACCACTAATGAAATATTCCCGCGCGCACTTATTCTAAAAACTAAATACGCTGAAATAAAAGTAAAAGTGAAGAGTGCCTATTATTTCGGGCTGACGTAACATTCAACTAACAATTAGGTATCGTGGTAGTGGGCATAAACTCCTACTTTAATATTAACATTTTCCATACCGATATAAAATTTAGCACCTCGACGCGGGACCCGAAATGGGGACCTCCCGCGTTCGAATCCATGCTCACAACCACTAATGAAATAATCCCGCGCGAACCTATTCTAAAAATTAAATACTCTGAAATAAAAGTAAAAGTGAAGAGTGCCTATTTTTTCGGGCTGACGTAACATTCAACTAACAATTAGGTATCGTGGTAGGGGGCACAAACTCCTACTTTAATATTAACATTTTCCACACCAATATAAAATTTAGCAACTCGACGCGGGACCCGAACTGGGGACCTCCCGCGTTCGAATGGGGACCTCACAACCACTAATGAAATAATCCCGCGCGAACCTATTCTAAAAATTAAATTCTCTGAAATAAAAGTAAAAGTGAAGAGTGCCTATTTTTTCAGGCTGACGTAACATTCATCTAACAATTAGGTATCGTGGTAGGGGGCACAAACTCCTACTTTAATATTAACATTTTCCATACCGATATAAAATTAAGCAACTCGACGAGGGACCCGAACTGGGGACCTCCCGCGTTCGCGTCCATGCTCACAACCACTAATGAAATATTCCCGCGCGCACTTATTCTAAAAACTAAATACTCTGAAATAAAAGTAAAAGTGAAGAGTGCCTATTTTTTCGGGCTGACGTAACATTCAACTAACAATTAGGTATCGTGGTAGGAGGCATAAACTCCTACTTTAATATTAACATTTTCCATACCGATATAAAATTTAGCAACTCGACGCGGGACCCGAACTGGGGACCTCCGCGTTCGAGTCCATGCTCACAACCACTAATGAAATAATCCCGCGCGAACCTATTCTAAAAACTAAATTATCTGAAATAAAAGTAAAAGTAAAGAATGCCTATTTTTTCAGGCTGACGTAACATTCAACTAACAATTAGGTATCGTGGTAGGGGGCACAAACTCCTACTTTAATATTAACATTTTCCATACCGATATAAAATTTAGCAACTCGACGCGGGACCCGAACTGAGGACCTCCCGCGTTCGAGTCCATGCTCACAACCACTAATGAAATATTCCCGCGCGCACTTATTCTAAAAATTAAATTCTCTGAAATAAAAGTAAAAGTAAAGAGTGCAAATTTTTTCAGGCTGACGTAACATTCAACTAACAATTAGGTATCGTGGAGGGGGCACAAACTCCTACTATAATATTAACATTTTCCATACCGATATAAAATTTAGCAACTCGACGCGGGACCCGAACTGAGGACCTCCCGCGTTCGAGTCCATGCTCACAACCACTAATGAAATAATCCCGCGCGAACCTATTCTAAAAACTAAATTCTCTGAAATAAAAGTAAAAGTAAAGAGTGCCTATTTTTTCGGGCTGACGTAACATTCAACTAACAATTAGGTACCGTGGTAGGGGGCACAAACTCCTACTTTAATATTACCATTTTCCATACCGATATAAAATTTAGCAACTCGACGCGGGACCCGAAATGGGGACCTCCCGCGTTCGAGTCCATGCTCACAACCACTAATGAAATAATCCCGCGCGAACCTATTCTAAAAACTAAATTCTCTGAAATAAAAGTAAAAGTAAACAGTGCCTATTTTTTCGGGCTGACGTAACATTCAACTACAATTAGGTATCGTGGTAGGGGGCACAAACTCCTACTTTAATATTAACATTTTCCATACCGATATAAAATTTAGCAACTCGACGCGGGACCCGAACTGGGGACCTCCCGCGTTCGAGTCCATGCTCACAACCACTAATGAAATAATCCCGCGCGGACCTATTCTAAAAACTAAATTCTCTGAAATACAAGTAAAAGTAAGGAGTGCCTATTTTTTCAGGCTGACGTAACATTCAACTAACAATTAGGTATCGTGGTAGGGATCACAAACTCCTGCTTTAATATTAACATTTTCCATACCGATATAAAATTTAGCAACTCGACGAGGGACCCGAACTGAGGACCTCCCGCGTTCGAGTCCATGCTCAAAACCACTAATGAAATAATCCCGCGCGTACCTATTCTAAAAACTAAATTATCTGAAATAAAACTAAAAGTATAGAGTGCCTATTTTTTCAGGCTGACGTAACATTCAACTAACAATTAGGTATCATGGTAGGGGGCACAAACTCCTACTTTAATATTAACATTTTCCATACCGATATAAAATTTAGCAACTCGACGCGGGACCCGAACTGGCGACCTCCCGCGTTCGAGTCCATGCTCACAACCACTAATGAAATAATCCCGCGCGAACCTAGTCTAAAAACTAATTTCTCTGAAATAAAAGTAAAAGTAAAGAGTGCCTATTTTTTCAGGCTGACGTAACATTCAACTAACAATTAGGTATCGTGGTAGGGGGCACAAACTCCTACTTTAATATTAACATTTTCCATACCGATATAAAATTTAGCAACTCGACGCGGGACCCGACCTGGGGACCTCCCGCGTTCGAGTCCATGCTCACAACCACTAATGAAATATTCCCGCGCGCACCTATTCTAAAAATTAAATTCTCTGAAATAAAAGTAAAAGTTAAGAGTGCCTATTTTTTCAGGCCGACGTAACATTCAACTAACAATTAGGTATCGCGGTAGGGGGCACAAACTCCTACTTTAGTATTAACATTTTCCATACCGATATAAAATTTAGCAACTCGACGCGGGACCCGAACTGGGACCTCCCGCGTTCGAATCCATGCTCACAACCACTAATGAAATAATCCCGCGCGAACCTATTCTAAAAATTAAATTCTCTGAAATAAAAGTAAAAGTGAAGAGTGCCTATTTTTTCAGGCTGACGTATCATTCAACTAACAATTAGGTATCGTGGACGGGGGCACAAACTCCTACTTTAATATTAACATTTTCCATACCGATATAAAATTTAGCAACTCGAAGCGGGACCCGAACTTGGGACCTCCCGCGTTCGAATTCATGCTCACAACCACTAATGAAATAATCCCGCGCGAACCTATTCTAAAAACTAAATTCTCTGAAATAAAATAAAAGTAAAGAGTGCCTATTTTTTCAGGCTGACCTAACATTCAACTAACAATTAGGTATCGCGGTAGGGGGCACAAACTCCTACTTTACTTTTAACATTTTCCATACCGATATAAAATTAAGCAACTCGACGCGGGACCCGAACTGGGGACCTCCCGCGTTCGAGTCCATGCTCACAACCACTAATGAAATAATCCCGCGCGCACCTATTCTAAAAACTAAATTCTCTGAAATACAAGTAAAAGTAAAGAGTGCCTATTTTTTCAGGCCGACGTAACATTCAACTAACAATTAGGTATCGTGGTAGGGGGCACAAACTCCTACTTTAATATTAACATTTTCCATACCGATATAAAATTTAGCAACTCGGCGCGGGCCCCGAACTGGGGACCTCCCGCGTTTGAGTCCATGCTCACAACCACTAATGAAATAATCCCGCTCGAACCTATTCTAAAAACTAAATTCTCTGAAATAAAAGGGGAAAAAGTGAGAGGCCTATTTTTTCAGGCGACGAACATTACTAACAATTAGGTATCGTGGACGGGGGCACAAACTCCTACTTTAATATTAACATTTTCCATACCGATATAAAATTTAGCAACTCGACGCGGGACCCGAAATGGGGACCTCCCGCGTTCGAGTCCATGCTCACAACCACTAATGAAATAATCCCGCGCGAACCTATTCTAAAAACTAAATTATCTGAAATAAAAGTAAAAGTAAAGGATGCCTATTTTTTCAGGCTGACGTAACATTCAACTAACAATTAGGTATCGCGGTAGGGGGCAGAAACTCTTACTTCACTATTAACATTTTCCATACCGATATAAAATTTAGCAACTCGACGCGGGACCCGAACTGGGGACCTCCCGCGTTCGAGTCCATGCTCACAACCACAATGGAATTACTCCCGCGCGAACCTATTCTAAAAACTACACTTATCTAATATAAAAGTAAAAGTAAAGGAATGCCATTTTTTCAGGCTGACGTACATTCAACTACAATTTAGGTATCGCGTAGGGGGCAGCAACCTTCCGTCACTAGTACATTTCCATACCGATATTAAATTTAGCAACTCGACGAGGGACCCGAACTGGGGACCTCCCGCGTTCGAGTCCATGCTCACAACCACTAATGAAATAATCCCGCGCGAACCTATTCTAAAAATTAAATTCTCTGAAATAAAGGTAAAAGTGAAGAGTGCCTATTTTTTCAGGCTGACGTAACATTCAACTAACAATTAGGTATCGTCGACGGGGGCACAAACTCCTACTTTAATATTAACATAATCCATACCGATATAAAATTTAGCAACTCGACGCGGGACCCGAAATGGGGACCTCGCGCGTTCGAGTCCATGCTCACAACCACTAATGAAATAATCCCGCGTGAACCTATTCTAAAAACTAAATACTCTGAAATAAAAGTAAAAGTGAAGAGTGCCTATTTTTTCAGGCTGACGTAACATTCAACTAACAATTAGGTATCGTGGACGGGGGCACAAACTCCTACTTTAATATTAACATTTTCCATACCGATATAAAATTTAGCATCTCGACGCGGGACCCGAAGTTGGGACCTCCCGCGTTCGAGTCCATGCTCACAAGCACTAATGAAATAATCCCGCGCGGACCTATTCTAAAAACTAAATTCTCTGAAATAAAAGTAAAAGTAAAGAATGCCCACTTTTTCGGGCTGACGTAACATTCAACTACCAATTAGGTATCGTGGACGGGGGCAGAAACTTTTACTTAACTAATAACATTATCCATACCAACATAAAATTTAGCAACTCGACGCGGGACCCGAACTGGGGACCTCCCGCGTTCGAGTCCATGCTCACAACCACTAATGAAATAATCCCGCGCGTAGCTATTCTAAAAACTAAATTCTCTGAAATACAAGTAAAAGTAAAGAGTGCCTATTTTTTCAGGCTGACGTAACATTCAACTAACAATTAGGTATCGTGGTAGGGGGCACAAACTCCTGCTTTAATATTAACATTTTCCATACCGATATAAAATTTAGCAACTCGAACGCGGGACCCGAACTGGCGACCTCCCGCGTTCGAGTCCATGCTCACAACCACTAATGAAATAATCCCGCGCGAACCTATTCTAAAAAGTAAATTATCTGAAATAAAAGTAAAAGTAAAGAATGCCTATTTTTTCAGGCTGACGTAACATTCAACTAACAATTAGGTATCGTGGTAAGGGGGACAAACTCCTACTTTAATATTAACATTTTCCATACCGATATCAAATTTAGCAACTCGACGCGGGACCCGAACTGGGGACCTCCCTCGTTCGAGTCCATGCTCACAACCACTAATGTAACTATCTCCCGCGCGAACCCTATTCTAAAAACTAATTTAGTCTGAAATAAAACTAAAATTACAAGATGCCGATTTTTTTTCAGGCTAGACGTAACCTTCAACCTACAAGTCGGTTCTGGTAGGGGCACAAACCCTACTTTAATATTAAACATTTCCATACCGATATAAGACTTTAGCAACCACGCGGGCCCCGAACTGGCGACCCCTCGCTCCCGCGTTCGAGTCCCCTTGCTCACAACCACTAAGGAAAATTCCCGCGCGAAACCTATGCTAAAAACTAAATTATCTGAAATAAAAGTAAAAGTAAAGGATGCCTATTTTTTCAGGCTGACGTAACATTCAACTAACAATTAGGTATCGCGGTAGGGGGCAGAAAATCTTACTTCACTATTAACATTTTCCATACCGATATAAAATTTAGCAACTCGACGCGGGACCCGAACTGGGGACCTCCCGCGTTCGAGTCCATGCTCACAACCACTAATGAAATATTCCCGCGCGCACCTATTCTAAAAATTAAATTCCCTGAAATAAAAGTAAAAGTGAAGAGTGCCTATTTTTTCAGGCTGACGTAACATTCAACTAACAATTAGGTATCGTCGACGGGGGCACAAACTCCTACTTTAATATTAACATATTCCACACCGATATAAAATTTAGCAACTCGACGCGGGACCCGAACTGGCGACCTCCCGCGTTCGAGTCCATGCTCACAACCACTAATGAAATAATCCCGCGCGAACCTATTCTAAAAACTAAATACTCTGAAATAAAAGTAAAAGTAAAGAGTGCCTATTTTTTCGGGCTGACGTAACATTCAACTAACAATTAGGTATCGTCGACGGGGGCACAAATTCCTACTTTAATATTAACATAATCCATACCGATATAAAATTTAGCAACTCGACGCGGGACCCGAAATGGGGACCTCCCGCGTTCGAGTCCATGCTCACAACCACTAATGAAATAATCCCGCGCGAACCTATTCTAAAAACTAAATACTCTGAAATAAAAGTAAAAGTAAAGAGTGCCTATTTTTTCGGGCTGACGTAACATTCAACTAACAATTACGTATCGTGGTAGGGGGCACAAACTCCTACTTTAATATTAACATTTTCCATACGGATATAAAATTTAGCAACTCGACGCGGGACCCGAACTGGGGACCTCCCGCGTTCGAGTCCATGCTCACAACCACTAATGAAATAATCCCGCGCGGACCTATTCTAAAAACTAAATTCTCTGAAATAAAAGTAAAAGTAAAGAGTGCCTATTTTTTCAGGCTGACGTAACATTCAACTAACAATTAGGTATCGCGGTAGGGGGCACAAACTCCTACTTTAATTTTAACATTTTCCATACCGATATAAAATTAAGCAACTCGACGCGGGACCCGAACTGGGGACCTCCCGCGTTCGAGTCCATGCTCACAACCACTAATGAAATATTCCCGCGCGCACCTATTCTAAAAATTAAATTCTCTGAAATAAAAGTAAAAGTGAAGAGTGCCTATTTTTTCGGGCTGACGTAACATTCAACTAACAATTAGGTATCGTGGTAGGGGGCACAAACTCCTGCTTTAATATTAACATTTTCCATACCGATATAAAATTTAGCAACTCGACGAGGGACCCGAACTGGGGACCTCCCGCGTTCGAGTCCATGCTCACAACCACTAATGAAATATTCCCGCGCGCACCTATTCTAAAAATTAAATTCCCTGAAATAAAAGTAAAAGTGAAGAGTGCCTATTTTTTCAGGCTGACGTAACATTCAACTAACAATTAGGTATCGTGGTAGGGGCACAAACTCCTACTTTAATATTAACATTTTCCATACCGATATAAAATTTAGCAACTCGACGCGGGACCCGAACTGGGGACCTCCCGCGTTCGAGTCCATGCTCACAACCACTAATGAAATAATCCCGCGCGTAGCTATTCTAAAAACTAAATTCTCTGAAATACAAGTAAAAGTGAAGAGTGCCTATTTTTTCAGGCTGACGTAACATTCAACTAACAATTAGGTATCGTGGACGGGGGCACAAACTCCTGCTTTAATATTAACATTTTCCATACCGATATTAAATTTAGCAACTCGACGAGGGACCCGAACTGGGGACCTCCCGCGTTCGAGTCCATGCTCACAACCACTAATGAAATAATCCCGCGCGGACCTATTCTAAAAATTAAATTCTCTGAAATAAAAGTAAAAGTAAAGAGTGCCTATTTTTTCAGGCTGACGTAACATTCAACTAACAATTAGGTATCGTGGACGGGGGCACAAACTCCTACTTTAATATTAACATTTCCCATACCGATATAAAATTTAGCAACTTGACGAGGGACCCGAACTGGGGACCTCCCGCGTTCGCGTCCATGCTCACAACCACTAATGAAATAATCCCGCGTGAACCTATTCTAAAAACTAAATACTCTGAAATAAAAGTAAAAGTGAAGAGTGCCTATTTTTTCAGGCTGACGTAACATTCAACTAACAATTAGGTATCGTGGACGGGGGCACAAACTCCTACTTTAATATTAACATTTTCCATACCGATATAAAATTTAGCAACTCGACGCGGGACCCGAACTGAGGACCTCCCGCGTTCGAGTCCATGCTCACAACCACTAATGAAATAATCCCGCGCGAACCTATTCTAAAAACTAAATTATCTGAAATAAAACTAAAAGTAAAAAGTGCCTATTTTTTCAGGCTGACGTAACATTCAACTAACAATTAGGTATCGTGGTAAGGGGGACAAACTCCTACTTTAATATTAACATTTTCCATACCGATATAAAATTTAGCAACTCGACGCGGGACCCGAACTGATGACCTCCCACGTTCGAGTCCATGCTCACAACCACTAATGAAATAATCCCGCGCGAACCTATTCTAAAGACTAAATTCTCTGAAATAAAAGTAAAACTAAAGAGTGCCTATTTTTTCAGGCTGACGTAACATTCAACTAACAATTAGGTATCGTGGACGGGGGCACAACTCCTACTTTAATATTAACATTTTCCATACCGATATAAAATTTAGCAACTCGACGCGGGACCCGAACTGGGGACCTCCCGCGTTCGAGTCCATGCTCACAACCACTAATGAAATAATCCCGCGCGTAGCTATTCTAAAAACTAAATTCTCTGAAATACAAGTAAAAGTAAAGAGTGCCTATTTTTTCAGGCTGACGTAACATTCAACTAACAATTAGGTATCGTGGTAGGGGGCACAAACTCCTGCTTTAATATTAACATTTTCCATACCGATATAAAATTTAGCAACTCGACGCGGGACCCGAACTGGGGACCTCACGCGTTCGAGTCCATGCTCACAACCACTAATGAAATATTCCCGCGCGAACCTATTCTAAAAACTAAATTCTCTGAAATAAAAGTAAAAGTAAAGAATGCCTATTTTTTCGGGCTGACGTAACATTCAACTAACAATTAGTATCGCGGTAGGGGGCAGAATCTCCTACTTTAATATTAACATTTTCCATAACGATATAAAATTTAGCAACTCTACGCGAGACTCAAACTGGGCAGATCCCGCGTTCGAGTCCATGCTCACAACCACTAATGAAATAATCCCGCGCGAACCTATTCTAAAAACTAAATTCTCGAAATATCAGTAAAAGTAAAAAGGAATGCCTATTTTTCGGGATGACGATAACATGCAACTAACAATTAGGTATGCGGTCGGGGGCACAAACTCCTACTTTAATTTAACATTTTCACCCTACGATAGAAATTTAGCAACTCTAGCGAGACGCAAAAACTGGGCCAGATCCCGCGTTCGAGTCCATGCTCACAACCACTAATGAAATAATCCCGCGCGAACCTATTCTCAAAAACTAAATTCTTGAAACAAAAGTTAAAAGTAAAGACTGCTTTTTTCGGGATGACGTAACATTCAACCTAACAATTAGGATCCGCGGAGGGGGCAAAACTCCTACTTTAATATTAAACATTTTCCATACGATATAAAGTTTAACAACTCGACGCGGGACCCGAACTGGGGGCCTCCCGCGTTTGAGTCCATGCTCACAAACACTAATGAAATAATCCCGCGCGAACCTATTCTAAAAACTAAATTCTCTGAAATAAAAATAAAAGAAAAGAGCGCCTATTTTTCGGGCTGACGTAACATTCAACTAACAATTAGGTATCGTGGTAGGGGGCAGAAACTCTTACTTCACTATTAACATTTTCCATACCGATATAAAATTTAGCAACTCGACGCGGGACCGGAACTGGGGACCTCCCGCGTTCGAGTCCATGCTCACAACCACTAATGAAATAATCCCGCGCGAACCTATTCTAAAAACTAAATTCTCTAAAATAAAAGTAAAAGTAAAGAGTGCCTATTTTTTCAGGCTGACGTAACATTTAACTAACAATTAGGTATCGTGGTAGGGGGCACAAACTCCTACTTTAATATTAACATTTTCCATACCGATATAAATTTTAGCAGCTCGACGCGGGACCCGAAATGGGGACCTCCCGCGTTCGAGTCCATGCTCACAACCACTAATGAAATAATCCCGCGCGAACCTATTCTAAAAACTAAATTCTCTGAAATAAAAGTAAAATTAAAGAGTGCCTATTTTTTCGGGCTGACGTAACATTCAACTAACAATTAGGTATCGTGGACGGGGGCACAAACTCCTACTTTAATATTAACATTTGCCATACCGATATAAAGTTTAGCAACTCGACGCGGGACCTGAACTGGGGACCTCCCGCGTTCGATTCCATGCTCACAACCACTAATGAAATAATCCCGCGCGAACCTATTCTAAAAACTAAATTCTCTGAAATAAAAGTAAAAGTAAACAGTGCATATTTTTCCGGGCTGACGTAACATTCAACTAACAATTAGGTATCGTGGTAGGGGGCACAAACTCCTACTTTAATATTAACATTTTCCATACCGATATAAAATTTAGCAACTCGACGCGGGACCCGAACTGGGGACCTCCCGCGTTCGAGTCTATGCTCACAACCACTAATGAAATAATCCCGCGCGAACCTATTCTAAAAACTAAATTCTCTGAAATAAAACTAAAAGTAAAGAGTGCCTATTTTTTCAGGCTGACGTAACATTCAACTAACAATTAGGTATCATGGTAGGGGGCACAAACTCATACTTTAATATTAACATATTCCATACCGATATAAAATTTAGCAACTCGACGCGGGACCCGAACTGGCGACCTCCCGCGTTCGAGTCCATGCTCACAACCACTAATGAAACAATCCCGCGCGAACCTATTCTAAAAACAAAATTCTCTGAAATAAAAGTAAAGTAAACAGTCTTTTTTCAGGCTTGACGTAACATTCAACTAACAAGTCGGTATCTTCGACGGGCGGCAGCAACTCTTACTTGAGATGAACAACTTTTCCATCGCAAACATAAATTTCGCACCTGTCGACGCGGGACCCGAAATGGGAACCTCCCGCGTTCGAGTCCATGCTCACAACCACTAATGAAATATTCCCGCGCGCACCTATTCTAAAAATTAAATTCTCTGAAATAAAAGTAAAAGTGAAGAGTGCCTATTTTTTCAGGCTGACGTAACATTCAACTAACAATTAGGTATCGTGGAGGGGGCACAAACTCCTACTATAATATTAACATTTTCCATACCGATATAAAATTTAGCAACTCGACGCGGGACCCGAACTGGGGACCTCCCGCGTTCGAGTCCATGCACACAACCACTAATGAAATAATCCCGCGCGGACCTATTCTAAAAGCTAAATTCTCTGAAATAAAAGTAAAAGTAAAGAGTGCCTATTTTTTCGGGCTGACGTAACATTCAACTAACAATTAGGTATCGTGGTGGGGGGCACAAACTCCTACTTTAATATTAACATTTTCCATACCGATATAAAGTTTAGGAACTCGACGCGGGACCCGAACTGGGGACCTCACGCGTTCGAGTCCATGCTCACAACCACTAATGAAATATTCCCGCGCGAACCTATTCTAAAAACTAAATTCTCTGAAATAAAAGTAAAAGTAAAGTATGCACATTTGTTAGGCTGACGTAACATTCAACTAACAATTAGGTATCGTGGTAGGGGGCACAAACTCCTACTTCAATATTAACATTTTCCACACCGATATAAAATTTAGCAACTCGACGCGGGACCCGAACTGGGGACCTCCCGCGTTCGAATCCATGCTCACAACCACTAATGAAATAATCCCGCGCGAAACTATTCTAAAAATTAAATTCTCTGAAATAAAAGTAAAAGTGAAGAGTGCCTTTTTTCAGGCTGACGTAACATTCAACTAACAATTAGGTATCGTGGACGGGGGCACAAACTCCTACTTTAATATCAACATTTTCCATACCGATATAAAATTTAGCAACTCGACGCGGGACCCGAACTGGGGACCTCCCGCGTTCGCGTCCATGCTCACAACCACTAATGAAATATTCCCGCGCGCACTTATTCTAAAAATTAAATTCTCTGAAATAAAAGTAAAAGTGAAGAGTGCCTATTTTTTCAGGCTGACGTATCATTCAACTAACAATTAGGTATCGTGGACGGGGGCATAAACTCCTACTTTAATATTAACATTTTCCATACCGATATAAAATTTAGCACTTCTACGCGAGGACTCAAACTGGGCCGATCCCGCGTTCGAGTCCATGCTCACAACCACTAATGAAATAATCCCGCGCGAACCTATTCTAAAAACTAAATTCTCTGAAATAAAAGTAAAAGTAAAGAATGCCTATTTTTTCGGGCTGACGTAACATGCAACTAACAATTAGGTATCGTGGTAGGGGGCAGAAACTCTTACTTCACTATTAATTTTCCATACCGATATAAAATTTAGCAACTCTACGCTAGACTCAAACTGGGCAGATCCCGCGTTCGAGTCCATGCTCAACAACCACTAATGAAATAATCCCGCGCGGACCTATTCTAAAAACTAAATTCTCTGAAATAAAAGTAAACGTAAAGAGTGCCTATTTTTTCAGGCTGACGTAACATTCAACTAACAATTAGGTATCGTGGTAGGGGACAGAAACTCTTACTTCACTATTAATTTTCCATACCGATATAAAATTTAGCAACTCTACGCGAGACTCAAACTGGGCAGATCCCGCGTTCGAGTCCATGCTCACAACCACTAATGAAATAATCCCGCGCGAACCTATTCTAAAAACTAAATTCTCTGAAATAAAAGTAAAAGTAAAGAATGCCTATTTTTTCGGGCTGACGTAACATGCAACTAACAATTAGGTATCGTGGTAGGGGGCAGAAACTCTTACTTCACTATTAATTTTCCATACCGATATAAAATTTAGCAATCGGACGCGGGGCCCGAACTAGGGACCTCCCGCGTTCGAGTCCATGCTCACAACACTAATGAAAAGAATCCGCGCGAACCTATTCTAAGACTAAATCTCTGAATAAAAGTAAAAGTAAGAGTGCCTATTTTTTCAGGCTGACGTAACATTCAACTAACAATTAGGTATCGTGGTAGGGGGCACAAACTCCTACTTTAATATTAACATTTTCCATACCGATATCAAATTTAGCAACTCGACGCGGGACCCGAACTGGGGACCTCCCGCGTTCGAGTCCATGCTCACAACCACTAATGAAATAATCCCGCGCGAACCTATTCTAAAGACTAAATTCTCTCAAATAAAAGTAAAAGTAAAGAGTGCCTATTTTTTCAGGCTGACGTAACATTCAACTAACAATTAGGTATCGTGGTAGGAGGCACAAACTCCTACTTTATTATTAACATTTTCCATAACGATATAAAATTTAGCAACTCGACGGGGACCCGAACTGGCGATCTCACGCGTTCGTGTCCATGCTCGCAACCAATAATGAAATAATCCCGCGCGAACCTATTCTAAAAACTAAATTCTCTGAAATAAAAGTAAAAGTAAAGAGTGCCTCTTTTCTCGGGCTGACGTAACATTCAACTAACAATTAGGTATCGTGGTAGAGGGCACAAACTCCTACTTTAATATTAACATTTTCCATACCGATATAAAATTTAGCAACTCGAAGCGGGACCCGAACTTGGGACCTCCCGCGTTCGAATCCATGCTCACAACCACTAATGAAATAATCCCGCGCGAACCTATTCTAAAAACTAAATTCTCTGAAATAAAAGTAAAAGTAAGGAGTGCCTATTTTTTCGGGCTGATGTAACATTCAATTAACAATTAGGTATCGTGGTAGAGTGCACAAACTCCTACTTTAATATTAACATTTTCCATACCGATATAAAATTTAGCAACTCGACGCGGGACCCGAACTGGGGACCTCCGGCGTTCGAGTCCATGCTCACAACCACTGATGAAATAATCCCGCGCGAACCTATTCTGAAAATTAAATTCTCTGAAATAAAAGTAAAAGTAAACAGTGCCTATTTTTTCGGGCTGACGTAACATTCAACTAACAATTAGGTATCGTGGACGGGGGCACAAACTCCTACTTTAATATTAACATTTGCCATACCGATATAAAGTTTAGCAACTCGACGCGGGACCCGAACTGGGGACCTCCGGCGTTCGAGTCCATGCTCACAACCACTGATGAAATAATCCCGCGCGAACCTATTCTAAAAATTAAATTCTCTGAAATAAAAGTAAAAGTAAACAGTGCCTATTTTTTCGGGCTGACGTAACATTCAACTAACAATTAGGTATCGTGGTACGGGGCACAAACTCCTACTTTAATATTAACATTTTCCATACCGATATAAAATTTAGCAAAACTCGACGCGGGACCCGAGCTGGGGACCTCCCCCGTTCGAGTCCATGCTCATAACCACTAATGAAATAATCCGCCGCGAACCTATTCTAAAAACAACATTCTCTGAAATAAAGTAAAAGTAAACAGTGCCTATTTATTCAGGCTGACGTAACATTCAACTAACAATTAGGTATCGTCGACGGGGGCAGAAATATATTCATATGAAACATTTTCCAACCAAATACAATTTAGCAACTCGACGCGGGCCCGAAACTGGGACCTCCCGCGTTCGAGGTCCATGCTAACTACCACTAATGAAAATTCCCGCGCGCACCTATTCTAAAAAATAAATTCTTGAAAAGAAAAGTAAAAGTAACAGTGCCTTTTTTCGGCTGGACGTAACATTCAACGAACAAGTTAGTTATCGTGGACGGGGGCACAAACTCCTACTTTAATATTAAACATTTTCCATACCGATATAAAATAGCAAATCGACGCGGACCCGAACTGGGGACCTCCCGCGTTTTCGAGTCCATGCTCACAACCACTAATGAAATAATCCCGCGCCGACCTATTCTAAAAACTAAATTCTCTGAAATACAAGTAAAATTTAAGAGTGCCTATTCTTTCAGGCTGACGTAACATTCAACTAACAATTAGGTATCGTGGTAGGGGGCACAAACTCCTACTTTAATATTAACATTTTCCATACCGATATAAAATTTAGCAACTCGACGCGGGACCCGAACTGGGGACCTCCCGCGTTCGAGTCCATGCTCACACCCACTAATGA